>CM059193.1:2426682-2590941 GCA_030323885.1 Branchipolynoe longqiensis | reverse complement strand
ATCAACTCGGGTTGCCATTTCTCCCTGTCTGAAAAACAGGTGTCGATAGAACTCAGTATCGGTTTCGTTTGTGCCAGCGGCACGCAATGTTCTATCCGTAAGTTAAAAAACGTACAAAGTCCAAACAGGACTGAAGAAAGTTCTGAACTTTCATAAAAAGATGCTATAGAGCATGATAAACAAAGTTATCGAAGAAAACAGTACTTACTTTTGGATAAAAGCAGTAGTAGTAGATAAATCCTGTGTAGCAACTCACAAACGTCCTCCCGTTGTGAGTTACTTATGCTAATTGCTGGACCCGGATGTGCTTCCTTCTCCCTAGCCTACGGCTAGCCAGAGGCGGCATACCGAGGTAAAATATATATATATTTAGAGAGAGAGAGAGAGAGAGAGAGAGCGAGGGTTCAATCACATTTGAAGACGAGCCTTGAATGCATTGCTTTGTACATTATATATGAATATTACAAGGAAGTAAAGGTCCAAGAAACAAACTTGAACTGTGTATTGTATGTGTATACCCAGTTAGTGTAGTTCAACATCAATACCGTGCCATGACGCATAATAAAACGCAGATATATACACATATATATATACATGTACATCATATAATATATTTTGTTGTTGTTGAAAATATGATTATTCTGCTGAATCAGTTATTTTGTCAGCGCCGAAGCACTGGTCTTCCACCCACTTTTCAAATCGGGATTATTTACACTCTCTCTCTCTCTAATATAATATATATATACATATTCAGTCAAAAAAACGTTTCTATACCGGCCCCTCCACAGATCTACCACTCCCCTATATCAATGGCTTTATTTGTATATATATATATATATAATGGATGACAACCTAGGAAAACAAAATGCCGTACACATCCTGATACAGGTTTATATTATAAACTACCAAATCAGTAGACGATCAATTGAAACACTTTGCAGGGTTTTACGAGGGACCTTTTGTTGTGTGTTGTTTTTGTTATTTGGGGGATGGTGGCAGGTGGGGGGGGGCGACATGTTCGAAATAGAATGCGATTATGCCTGATCAGCATTATTGAGAGCGTATAGAGAGATGTGTCTCTTCTTTGTTGCTATATCTGACGTGTGTGTGTGCGCGCGTGCGTGTGTGTCTCTTATTAGATACATACTTCTCCGTATGTGTCGTGTCCCAATGTGTGTGCATTCAATCTGATGATATTAGTTGTATGTGTGTGGGGGGGGGGGGGGGAAACAAAGGGGGGGGGGGATGGCAGTGGGGAGGGAAAGAATGGTGGAGAGAAAAAAAGAAAATTGTACAAGGGCGAGTCGCGAAAAAGGGGAGAGTGGATGGGAGGGGGCAGAGAGAGGGGAGGGGGAGAGGAGCGAGGGGAGAGGGGGAGGGGGGGAGGAGAGAGGTGGGTGGGAAGAGGGAGAGAAGAAGTTGTACATAGTGGTGCGGAGAGGGAGGGGAAGAGGGAGGGGAAGGAAGGGACGGGCATGGTAGGGAGAAGGGGAGGGGAGGGGAGTAGGAAAGAGGGAGGGGAAGAATGTTTCTTTTATTTGTTTGTTGTTTTACGTCCTAGCAACATCTAAGGTCATATCAGGATGGGTACCGACTTGTGACAGTGCACACTCATAGTGACTTTATAGTGCTGTACCACTGGAAGACCAGGCCGCCAGCACCATGATGTGATATCCCACTCAGTCACATTATCCTGACACTGAGCCAACCAGTCCTTGCCCTAACCTAATAATGCCAAGCGCCAGGCTAGGAAGAAACAAGTATCAATTTTTAAGTCATTGGTTTGACTCGACATGGGTTCGAACCCACGACCCCACGATCTACCAACACGGGAGACGGACGCTCGAACTCATTCGGCCATCCCATCTGGTATGGGGGAAGAAGGGGGGGGGGGGGTGATAAACGGTACAGGGGGGTGCGGAGGGGGAGTGTGGGGGAGAGGGACGGGGGGAGGGGAGCGGAGGGGGAGAAGGAGAGGGAGGGAGGGGGCAGTGGGAGGGGGGGGGGGGGAGGAGGGGACAGTAGGGAGGGTTGTTGTCAGCGTGCATGCTCGCCATGTTTGCAGGGCGGTACTATTTGCACGGCCCTTGTGATATTTGCACTTTGACTTCCGCTGTTACGCAACGCTTGTTTTACTCCAGGCCTGCGTTCGAATGACCCAATTCCACATCAGCAGGCGAACCCCGCAACGAGCACTTAACCCAATATCGACAAAGCCCGCCATTTCTTTTGTTCAATTCTAGAAGGGGCGGAGGTGGTTCTTGTTCGCTTCCCAACTTCTCTTCAGTTTCTTTTTCTCCCTTTCATGATTGTTTTATTTTTACCCACCCACCCACCCTCACACACACAGAGTTTGCAATTAATTACACCCCTAAAACATCCAGATTATTTGTAAGCGAGAAGGAATTATTTCGAATACGGACGACGCTGTTGATGGAACTCAAAAATAAAACAAAATCTGCTCTCGCTGTAAGTGAAGACTTGGTAAAGCGAGGCGAACATGAGTTCCTCCAGGACGTGCCGACATTATTCATAACTCGGTGTGAAATTCCATATTTCCAACCGAATTATCGAATTGCGGCGGCGCAGCCAACACACGGGGGACTCGGCTATTTCTCTGCTCTGCTCGCTGTTTCTGTTTCGCCTCATACCACTCTCTCCCTCGCTGTGCTTCTGCCCCCCCCCCCGCCCCCAACCTTCTCTCCTTCGCTCCATCTCTCCCCCTCCCCGCTATCTCTCCTTCTCTGCCTCTTCCTTTCTCTCTCCGTCTCCCTGTCACTCACTCTCTCCATCTCTCCCCCTCCCCGCTATCTCTCCTTCTCTGCCTCTTCCTTTCTCTCGCCGTCTCCCTGTCACTCACTCTCTCCATCTCTCCCCCTCCCCTCTATCTCTCCTTCTCTGCCTCTTCCTTTCTCTCTCCGTCTCCCTGTCACTCACTCTCTCCATCTCTCCCCCTCCCCTCTATCTCTCCTTCTCTGCCTCTTCCTTTCTCTCGCCGTCTCCCTGTCCCTCACTCTCTCCATCTCTCCCCCCCCCCATATCTCTTCTCTGCCTCTTCATTTCTCTCTCCCTCTCCCTGTCACTCACTCTCTCAATCTCTCCCCCTCCCCTCTATGTCTCCTTCTCTGCATCTTCCTTTCTCTGTCCGTATCCCTGTCCTCACTCTCTCAATCTCCCCCCCTCCCCTCTATCTCTCCTTCTCTGCCTCTTCATTTCTCTCTCCGTCTCCCTGTCCCCCACTCTCTCCATCTCTCCCCCTCCTCTATATCTCTCATTCTCTGCCTCTTCTTTTCTCTCTACGTCTCCCTGACCCTCACTCTATCAATCTCTCCCCCTCCCCTATATCTCTCCTTTTCTGCCTCTTCATTTCTCTGTCCGTCTCCCTGTCACTCACTCTCTCAATCTCTCCCCCTCTCCTCTATCTCTCCTTTTCTGCCTCTTCATTTCTCTGTCCGTCTCCCTGTCACTCACTCTCTCAATCTCTCCCCCTCCTCTCTATCTCTCCATATCTATCCATGTCTCTCCATACCCCATTCCTTCTCTCTGCTCCTCTTACCGGACGCAGTGGCCTAATCGGTAGAGCGCAGGCCTCGCGTCCGGGAGATCGGGAATTGAAACTAATGACTTACAAAATTGGTACTTGTCGCTTCCTAGCCTGGTGCTCGGCATTATTAGGACAGGGCAATGACTGATTGGTTCAGTGTCAGGATAATGTGACTGAGTGCGATATCGGGTCATGGTGCTGGCAGTCTGATGTCCCAGTGGGGCAGCACTATAAAGTCACCATGGGTGTGCACTGCCACAAGTCAGTACCCATCCTGATATGACCTTAGATGTTGCCAGGATCTAAAACTCAAACAACCATCCATGGTCTGCTCCTCTTGCTTCCATTTTCACTCAGCGCTGTTGTTATTGTTGTCTCATCGTGTCTTTGTGAGTTACTCGTTTTAATCCGGGCATTTATTCACAAGACTATCACTCAAATATAAGGATAGAGAAGAACGAATACCAGTTTGACCACGCCCACCACGTGACGGACGCTTCCCAGTCTGATTATGGCACTAATCCACATTGGGCATTATGTGCTAATACATGTCATGACACAATAGCCGGTAGCCAAGGGCTGCCTCAAAGACCTATAACACCAGTTATATAGTGTTATAGGGTCTTTGGCTGCCTGCACTGAAGGACCGCGTCCTATACTACTGACTCTCACACTCATGCCCGGCTTTGGCTGAGCCGACAGCGCAGGACAGCAGCTGGTTGCTTAGAGGTGTGTGCGTGTGTGTGTGTGTGGGTGGGTGTGTGTGTGTGTGTGTAAGGGGTGGTTCTGTGAAAGAGAAGACATTGAGCACATACCTGTTTGGAGATCGCACAAACGAGGTTATCATTGAATTAGCACAAAAAACAATAGCGACATCCGATGAAGAACAAAACTAATCCCGACGTTTTGTCAGCGTTTCATTTCTACAAGTCAAAATAAAAGCTTGCCGAGGGTTGGATGGTTGTTGGAGTTTTACATCCTAGCAACATCTATGGTCATATCAGGACGGGTACCAACTTGTGACAGTGCACACTCATGGCAACTTTATAGTGGTGCCCCACTGGGAGACCAGGCTGCCAGTACCATGACCCGATATCCCACTCAGTCACTGAGACTGACACTGAGCTAACCAGTCCTTGTCCTATCCTATTAATGCCGAGAGCTAGGCTTGGTAGCGACATTTATCAGTTTTACAAGTCATTGGTTTGACTTAACAGGGAATCAAACTCGCAATCTCCCGCATAGGAGACCTGTGCTTTATCGATTTGGCCACTGCGCCCTGTCAGAAGCTGGCTCTTGATGAGCCTAACTACATAGTGCACACACAAATGGGCTAAACATTAGGCGACCTTGATAAATCATTGAACCAAATCTATGCACTATACATATATTATTTTATTATCCAAAGACACAACAAAATACATATATTTGGTTGAGATCGATATCTCTGGCTGGCCAACAATTTAGCCTGCCGTTTATTTACCTTGGTCAAAATTTCCAACAGGAGTGGGGGTGATAATGCTGCTCACGCCAGCTCAACGGCTACCCGTGGTGGGATTTCCTAACTGAGTGCAAACCCAAGTTACCCAGGCCGCTGTAGTTCCCAGTGGGACTGGGCGAAGGGTAGTGTTAGCGGATTGACATGCTACTGGTACACCATTTATTTATATAATACATATGCGCGAAATGCATGATGGGAATATAAACACAGACACACAAGAGTCTATGCTTTCTCAGACGCGCCAGACTTGAGCATTAAAGCACTGCCCACTGACTGCTGTTCACCGACTGCTGTTCACTGACTGCTGTTCACTGACTGCTGTTCACCGACTGCTGTTCACTGACTGCTGTTCACTGACTGCTGTTCACTGACTGCTGTTCACCGACTGCTGTTCACTGACTGCTGTTCACTGACTGCTGTTCACTGACTGCTGTTCACCGACTGACCATCTTTTTGAGGCAGTTAAAGCTGTGCTTTTTCTCAGAGCAATCACAATTGAGCATTGAATCTCTGCTGACCGACTGACTGCCCTGTCGACCCAGTTAAGGCTGGGTTTTTTCTCTCAGACCAGCCAGGTTTGAGCACTGAATCTCTGCGACTGACTGACAGCCCTGTCGGCCCGGTTAAAGCTGTACTTACTTCTCAGAACAGGCAAACTTGAGCATTAAACCGCTGCTGACTGACTGACAGCCCTGCCGGCCCGGTTAAAGCTGTACTTACTTCTCAGACCAGCCAGACTTGAGCATTAAACTGCTGCCGACTTACTGACTGCTCTGTCGGCCCGGTTAAAGCCGCGTTTACTTCTCAGACCAGGCAAACTTGAGCATTATACCGCTGCAGACTGACTGGTCGGCCCAGTTAAAGTTGCGCTCACTTCTCAGACCAGGCAGACTTGAGCATTAAACCGCTGCCGACTGCCTGACTGGCCGCCCTGTCGGGTCAGGTATTTGAGCCACTGCGCATTATCTCACTGGTGATGTCCTCCTCCAGTGGGAAGCCAATGGAATTACAGGATGTGATTGGGTACCGGAGGGCCTTCAGGGGCGGGGTCAGAGAGACGCGGCCCTGTGTTCTATTTGTACTGTGTTTATGGCAGTAATGAAGACACGCTTTCCAGCGCCATTTTATATCCCAGGAGGCTTCTGTCCAGTGTTCAAAGAATCACAACAATGGGTGATTTGGTTGGTTGGCTGGTTTTTGGAGTTTCACATCCAAGCAACATTTAAGGTCATATCAGGATGGGTACTGACTTGTGAAACTGTGCAGTCATGGTGACTTAATAGTACTGCCTGACTGGGAAATCTGAGCACCAGGTATCAATTTTGTAAGTCAAGCCAGGCGCTCGGCATTATTAGGATATGACAAAAACTGGTTGGTTCAGTGTCAGGATAATATGACTGAATGGGTCAAGGTCAAGGTGCTGGCAGCCTGGTCAAGGTGCTGGCAGCCTGGTCTCCCAATGGGGCAGCACTATAAAGTCGCCATGAGTGTACACTGTCACAGGTCGGTATCCATCCTGATATGATCTTAGGCGCTGAACCAACGTCGACAAGCTTTTATTTTTATTCCTAGAAATGAAACGCTGACAAAAGGTCGGGATTGATTTTGTCCTTCATTGGATGTCGCTATAGTTTTTTGTACTAATTCAATGTTAACCTCGTTTGTGCAATCTCCAAACAGACTTGTGCTTAATATTTTCTCTTTTACACACACACATACACCTAAGCTCTGTTTGGAGAGTGGCGCGTGGCGACACAGATAGGGCAGCCAATCAGAACGCGATATGCCGACAGCCACGGGCAATAAGATCACCTCACTTCCGGTGCGCGCGACTGAGGTCAAGGTCACGTCTCTGTGAATGTCACGGCATCATGGCGACGGGAGCCCCGCTGTAGTCACGTGAAATACGGCCATGTGTGTGTGCCGTGTGCTATGTGTGGGGTATGTGGGGTATGTGTGGTGGGATGTAGGGTATGTGTGGGGATGTGGGGTATATGTTGGGGAAGTGGGGTATTGTGGGGAGTGGGGGTTATGTGTGGGGGATGTGGGGTATGTGTGGGGGGATGTGGGTATGTGTGGGGGGAGGTGGGGTACGTGTGGGGGTGGGGGGTATTGTGGGGCATGTGTCTGTGGGGGGGGGTACATGTGTGGGGGGGATGTGGGATGTGGGGTATGTGTGAGGGGATGTGGGGTATGTGTGTGGGGGGTATGTGTGGGGGAGGTTGGTGGGGGTGCTAGGCAAGGTGGGTGTGACCAGGCTTTTGTCTATGTGTGCAGAGACAGCTGATAACAGTGTAACAAAATAAGACGTCGTACTAGCAAACCATAACCGGAAATAGCGAAAATGTATTTAAACAGTTGCTGGTAGTAGCATGCAGAGATGGGCGCAGAGGGTGCGAGGGCCCCGGTCATCCATATCGGGGCATATTTAAAATGTCTTCCGTACTCACATTTCTCTGTACTAGACCCTGTACTGGAGTTTTAGCGGCATACAATCAAGGAGTTGGCCCCGGGCATCACAAAACCTCTGCACGCCACTGGCTGTTGCTGTTCGTTGCTGCTGTTGCTGCTGTTGTTGTTGTTGTTGTTGTTTATTGGTGGTTAATAACATAACATATAAGACACCGTGACGGTTATTTATATTCTAAGTCACGTGTTCTTTGTAACTCACTTGTCAATAATAACAGTTTAAATTCGCCCTCTATTTAAAGCTGCATTGTCCGATGATATTGTCAAATTTTTAAAACAATTTATCTATATTTTATTCTAATATTCTACGTGTCCAACGTACAGACTCGTGCACTCACTAAGCAGCAGTTGCTACACAGAAGAGCATACATACCATTACCAAGTCAATTTCATATAACTGAAGCCTAAAGTGTCTGAATTTATACATGCACACCAACATTAATTTGGCATTTCTCACTTCAAATATATCCAAAGTTATCCATTCACAATAAAAGAAAAGTACTTGAAATAAAAAACTTGTCATAAAAAAAAAAGGGAAAAAAAAGGTACGGTAGATTATAGATCAACTTAATATTTGTCTTCCTTTAAATGGTAGAAACTGAAAACCGTCGGACTTTGCCACGTTAATGTGTGTCTTGGTGAGGGGGGGGGGGGGTTAGAGTTAACCGGTCAGTGATTGGTTAGTAGAACGGTACAGGCAGGGGGTGGAAGATTTATGAAACCGGAACACTTTCCGCTTTTAACACGTTTAAAACCATATTGCTATGCGCAGGTCTCTCTAAATGTGCACCTGCGCGCATTTTTGCAGGTTTTTTTTGGTGGTGTCTTTTTTGTGTGCCCGCACTGGCTTGACGTTCTGGCACGCGTCCATGACTTCTAAATGGAACGCGTGCCATTCAAATACACACATGACACGGGTGCCATTCAAAGGGGCATAAACCGCACATGGAAACTACAGTCAAACCTCTCGATACAAACCTCTCCACATATCGACCACTCCCCTATATCGATCGCTTTATTTGGGTCCCAACAATACCATTATAAGGATATGCTAACTCTCTAAACCGACCACCTCCCTAAATGGACCATTTAAAGTCGGTCCCATGGTCGGTCAATTTAGAGAGGATTTACTGTATTTGCCTGGACCATCTTTATTTTATTTGATTTTACTCCGTTAAAGATCTGGTTACCTTCTAGTCCTGCCCCACTGGGAAACCAAAACGCCAGCACCATGACCTGATATCCCACTCAGTCACATTATTCAGACACTGAACTCACCAATCCTTGTCCTATCCTAATATAATAATGCCGAGCGCCAAGCTAGGAAGTGACAAGTATAAAATTTGTACGTCATTGTGCAAAGTCTACTGCTCGAATCTGTGGTTGTGTAGGCAGACTATAGTGAAATCAATACAGGCAAAGAGAAAGGAAGAGTATAAAGTTTGAAAGAAGAGAGAGAGTCAAGCCCTCTGGTTTATTATTTGTATGGTACATGGATTCAGTATAGAGTATCACCCTGACCCCATTCTCCCAATGAGAAACAAGCACTCTTAGCTCTACCAACAGGGATCCAGCATTCCCGTCCCCATGGGTACCATCTATTTACCTATCAATCAAACACCACCAGCAACTACATAAACACATTTATGCACGTGGCCATGTATACCTGTTTCACAATAGAAAATTTGCATTCCACCAACAATGCTTTTATATCGGAATATTTTATAATTGGTCTGACTCGGCTGGGTTTTCAAACTCCCGACTTTCCACACGGGAAGTCTGCGCTTTGCCGATTCAGCCACCGCGTCCGGTGGGTAAATGAGAGCGAGGCTACATTATAATAACATATGGAGATTATCAGGAGAATCTACTAAATAGCTAGCAAGCTTATATCCACTCTAATATCAGTATCCGATTCAAGAGTTGGCCTACTTTTTCTGGGTGGAATATAATGAGTCAACGAGCCTTGCCTTCTGTCACCAGCTCCTTCTGTCACCATCCCCTTCTGTCACCAGCTCCTTCTGTCACCAGCCCCTTCTGTCACCAGCCCCTTCTGCCACCAGCCCCTTCTGTCACCAGCTCCTTCTGTCACCAGCTCCTTCTGTCACCAGCCCCTTCTGTCACCAGCCCCTTCTGTCACCAGCCCCTTCTGTCACCAGCCCCTTCTGCCACCAGCTCCTTCTGTCACCGTCCCTTTCTTCCACCAGCCCCTTCTGTCACCAGCTCCTTCTGTCACCAGCTCCTTCTGTCACCAGCCCCTTCTGCCACCAGCCCCTTCTGCCACCAGCCCCTTCTGTCACCAGTCCCTTCTGTCACCAGCCCCTTCTGCCACCAGCCCCTTCTGTCACCAGCTCCTTCTGTCACCAGCCCCTTCTGTCACCAGCCCCTTCTGTCACCAGCTCCTTCTGTCACCAGCCCCTTCTACCATCAGCTCCTTCTGCCACCAGCTCCTTCTGTCACCAGCCCCTTCTGTCACCAGCCCCTTCTGTCACCAGCTCCTTCTGTCACCAGCCCCTTCTACCATCAGCTCCTTCTGCCACCAGCTCCTTCTGTCACCAGCCCCTTCTACCATCAGCTCCTTCTGCCACCAGCTCCTTCTGTCACCAGCCCCTTCTGCCACCAGCCCCTTCTGTCACCAGCTCCTTCTGTCACCAGCCCCTTCTGTCACCAGCCCCTTCTGTCACCAGCTCCTTCTGTCACCAGCCCCTTCTACCATCAGCTCCTTCTGCCACCAGCTCCTTCTGTCACCAGCCCCTTCTACCATCAGCTCCTTCTGTCACCAGCCCCTTCTGTCACCAGCCCCTTCTGCCACCAGCCCCTTCTGTCACCAGCCCCTTCTGTCACCAGCCCCTTCTGTCACCAGCCCCATCTGCCACCTGCTCCTTCTGTCACCAGCTCCTTCTGTCACCAGCCCATTCTGCCACCAGCCCCTTCTGACCAGCCCCTTTTGATCAGCCCCTTCTGACCATCATCCACGAACCACACAGGATGGCCGAATGAGTTGAGCGTCTGTCTCCCGCTTTGGTAGATCGTGGGATTCGAACATAAAAATTGATACTTGTCGCTTCATAGCCAGGCACTCAGCATTATTAGGATAGGGCAATGACTGATTGACTCGGTGTCAGGATAATGTGACTGAGTGGGACATCAGATCATGGTGCTGGCAGCCTGGTCTCCTAGTGGGGAAGCACGATAAACTCACCATGAGTATGCACTGTCATAAGTCGGTACCTGTCCTGATATGGCCTTAGATGTTGCCAGGACGTAAAACTACAACAACCAACCAACTCATCGTCCACCGTCGCTCTTTGGCTCCTGGTAGCCTCTTTGTGCCCGGCTCTTTACGAACTGGCGCATGCGCTGCCAAGCCCTTGAGGGGAATACGCAATGAGCGCCTGGGTAAATATGCCAGACGCCTCCAACACCATGGCGGCCCGAGGACGCGCGTTGTCAGTTAGCGCGGTAGGTTGTTGGAGGTTTACGTCCTGGCAACATCTAAGGTCATATCAGGACGGGTACCGTCTAGTGACAGTGCACACTCATGGCGACTTTATAGTGCTGCCCCGCTGGGAGACCAGGCCGCAAGTACCATGACCTGATATCCGACTCAGTCATATCCAATACATATCCAACTAATACTCCGGTCACACTATTGCTTGCGACCACAACAAAAACAGGTTGGTCGCAAGTGGTTGCAAAATGGTCCACCGTTTTCGCTGACCTCCTTGCGACCATTTCAGTTGCAAGGAGGATGCAGCTACTCCACTTTTAATTTTGGTCACAAGGAGCTCAGCGACAATTGCTTTGGATGCAAGGAGGTCACTGGTGACTGTGGGTTCTTTGGTCAAAAGTAGTCGCAAGTCGTAGGGTCACCGGGTTTAAAAAAAAAATACTGCTGCACTTATGCAGCATTTGTTGCTACATAAAAGGGGACAAAGTCAATTTAATATAATCTACTACTGCTGAAACCAGACGCATGGTCGAATGAGTTAGAGCATCTGTCTCCCGTGTTGGTAGATCGTGGGGTCGAACACCGGTCGAGTCAAACCAATGACTTAAAAATTGATACTTGTTGCTTCCTAGCCTGGCGCTCGGCATTATTATGATAGGGCAAGGACTGGTGGCTCAGTGTCAGGATAATGTGACTGAGTGGGATATCAGGTCATGGTGCTGGCGGCCTGGTCTTCCAGTGGGCAGCACCATAAAGTCGCCATGAGTGCGCACTGTCACAAGTTGGTACCCGTCCTGATATGACCTTAGATGTTGCTAGGACGTAAAACAACAACAAACAAACAAACTACTGCTGACGACTCTGGTGTTTGGTACTCTTACGAACGTGCGAGAATTAATCATTACAAGTTTTCACGTCAAAGTTAGTTAGCCATTGTATAATCCAACTTAGTTCAAATTAAAGTATCTTGGATTACTGCAATTAACCTAGAAACATGTGGCAGCAGCTCACATATCTATTGGTCTGTGCAAATTAAATAAGTAACACTATTAATTAGTAATAGTACACAAAATGGCGGACTTTAACCGTAAAAACTCTACTGATGTAAACATCTTACTTCGTGCCCAAAGGGAAGCTGTGTGTGGTGTGTGTGGGGGGGGGGGGGGACTCACTAATTGTTCGTTACTAATTAGGCGGGGGGGGGGGGGGTCTCCAGTGGCGCCTAACCGTCTCTTGGTGTTCCATAAAGCTGCACAGTCTGATAAAAGCATCACATTTTCAAAACCAAAACAATGATTTCTATTTGATCCTACATATCTAACTTAGATACTAATGCACTTATTAAGCATTTGTCGCCACATCGAAGGGGATTCCAGAGTCAATTTATTAGAATCTGTTACCGCTGAAGCATATGGTGTCAGAGTTTTGGTGTGCTTGCCAAAATTAATTTAGCATGTTTGCACTTCAAACACCTCCAAAGTTAGCCGTCTAAAATTTAAATTGCTTCAAACTAAAGTAAGGTAGATTATAACCAACAACCTAATATATTTATCTCAGAAAATGAGAGAAACTCAAAACCAGCGGACTGTGCAACTTTAAAGCTGCATAGTCCGATGAAATCGCCTTCCTTTTTTTAAAGCAAAGCAATTACTGAGACTTGATCTTACATGTGTCCAACTTAAACACTGCTGCACCCATTAAGCATTTTCCGATTAAGCAGTTTCTAAGTTGGTTATGTATGTAGTAGTCCCGACATCCCTCCATGTGTTGCTACCTTGTCGTGGTGGGGAGGCTTGCGTGCCTCCATGACCATGAGAGCTATAGCGGCTGGGGCTAGCCCCCTGGCAGGTTTAACCAAGCCGGGCAGGACTCATGGTAGAGGACAGACTAAGAGCAGGTTGGGGGTTGGGCGTGGGGCCAACAACCCCACCCCGGAAAAAAGAACATTACAGAATCACAAACAAGAAACTCAAGGCCCAGGACCGGGAAAACTGGAGAGCCCTTGTTTGTGGCCTATGCCCAAAGTTGGGCGGTAGGTGACACATTCATCTAGGACACGCTTGAGGAGGTGTTTGTGTGGGTGGGCGCTGATGCCTCAACAGTTCTACTGTGACAGGTGGCGTCGGGCGGGTCCCCAGGTGGACTGTCCCTAATGTGTCCGGCGAGCAGCTCACCCCTCCGTGAGAGGCTACCTGCGACCTGGCTGGTCACGGGGTGGGTCACTTGGCTTAGTGACGCCACAGAGGGTGGAGATCGTGTAATATTATTACTAATAAACGTGGAAGCATACGTTTCTTCTTGTCATTGTTCCCGTCTGCAAGCGTTCAAGAACACAGACCAGAACACGGACGCAGCCTCTCACATGTAGGGTCAAATCTATGCCAAGTACACACCTACCGTATAGGATTCGCGCACTAAAACTCGCGACTCGACCCGACCCGCTTAAAACTGAAAACGGGCCGATTCATTTTTCGAATCGCGAATCGCAATCGTAATGCTAGGTACACACCTACCGTTTTAGCCCTAAAAATGAGTTTTGAGTCGTGAATCGCAATCGGTAGGTGTGCTAGGGGAGTGCACACCTCACGACTTTTGGGCAGTTTTAGATCGTATACGGTAGGTGGGTGCGGAAAAACGGTAGGTGTGTACCTAGCATTATTAGTCACTAACTGTGTTGGGTTAAAAAATGTCATGCTTTCAGCAGATTACGCAACTCTAAAGATTTAACCATGTCTTGCTTAATATGAATATTATATCTACCTTAATGATCCCACGTAGACTGGGCTAGTGGAGCTTGATGGTTGGTTGGTTGTTGGAGTCTTACATCCTGGCAACATGTAGGGTCATATCATTGGACCCAGAATTCTTTAATTCAAAGGTAAACTGAACCCTCATTTAGCGCGACCCCACTGTTTTTGCGATGACATTTCATGGACCCCCAACGATAGCCTTATAACGGGGCTTCACTGTAATGTGTCCGTAATAGAATGCTTTAAATGCCAGCTATCTGGCAAGGCCAGGTTAAATAGGATCCCATTTGTATTTGTAGTCCTACATGTTTTTGTCTCTTCATCTGATCATGTTTCATATTACATGTCCTGAACATCCCCTCTCCAACCCTAATTACCCCCACAAACACCCCCCCCCCCCCAACACACACACCTGTGGGTTTTGTTCTTTATTTTAATTAGCATCTAACAGTAATACCATGGCAACATATCACAGATCTACTCTTTGGGGAAATACGGCCAGATGCAGTAGCCGAATCAGCCAGTGATGCAGCACTATACAAGTCGCCATTACTCGGATATGGCAAAGACTGCTTTGCTCAGTATCACGATAATGTGACTGAGTTGGATGTCGGGTCATGGTGCTGGTTGCCTGTTCTCCCATTGGTGCAGCACTATAACATAAAAGTCGCCATTAGTGTACATTGTCACAAGTTGGTACCTGTCCTGATATGACCTTAGATGTTGCTATGATGTAAAACCCCAACAAGAACTATCTGGCAAAGGTTTATGCATAACATTACCACCTACTGGACGACGTGGGGTATTTACACTAACAGACAGCTGACCGAATTGCGGAAAATACCATGACGTAAGCATCATGCACCTTTAAAACGCAACCCTAAAAAGAAAAGGGATTGTCAGTGACATAGGATTACTGCATAACTGTTAGTTCTAATACTTAAATAATTATCGCAGAAATCCCTATAGAAGATATATGTAGAATCAAGTGAATCAGAAACCCCTAATTTAATAGAAGATATATAGAATTAAGTGAATCAGGATAAAGAGCAAGACGAGCGGTGGCGCCACCATCGGAGCTGAGGTTGTTAGTTGTTTTACGTCCTAGCAACATCTAAGGTCATATCAGGACGGATACCGACTTGTGACAGTGCGCACTCATGGCGACTTTATAGTGTTGTCCCACTGGGAAACTAGGCCGTCGGCACCATGAGGTTTGAGTAGGTTGGAGCAATAGATGACTGGCCCGAGGCTCCACCACCCGATTACTGGTGGGTGCATGTGAGGAGCGAGTATGGAATTCCAGGTTATTATACTCGTAGAATTCGTATACAGCATATATATTATATATATTATATATATATATAGAGCGAGAGAGAGAGGGGGGGAGGGAGGGAGGGAGGAGGGAGGGAGGGAGAGAGGGGGAGAGAGAAGGAGGGAGGGAGGGAGGATGGAAGGGAGGGAGGGAGGAAGGGAGGGAGGGAGGGAGGGAGGGAGGGATGGGGGGAGGAGGGAGGGACGAGGGAGGGAGGGAGGGAGGGGGGGAGGGAGGGAGGGAGAGAGACCGGTAGGGAGGGGCAGGAGTGAGGAAGCGAAAGGGGGGGGGGTGAGGGGAAAGGGAAGGGGGGAGGAAGGGAGGTGAGAGAGAGCTAGGGGTGCTCCACATATATCCTGGTTGAAATGATAAAACATATGTCCAAAATTTCGCAGTCGACATCAACAATTTTAACGAACGATTTATAGACGAGATTTAAAATTTAGCCTATCAATTATATTCCGTCAATAGAAGCCCGGGAACCGTCAGGCTCTCTTGTGTATGTATCAAAGAAGCAATGCTCTTTAGAATCGTGCTAGTTATTATATGTATAGCATGCCGTGGAGACAAGTGAATACTGAGCCCAGAATGGCTGCTCTATTTGTAGACATCTGCCAATGGGAGAGGATTATCATTGTGCCAACTCCACACCCGGCCCCCCACGTCCAGATCTCCCATCCACACACCATCACCCCCCCCCTCCCCCATCCCCTCCCAATCAGCTGAGGAACCAGGGGACATCATGGCGGTGTCACTATCCAATCAGGATCGAGGGTCACTGACCCACTCAGTACTCAGTACCGCTCACAGCCCGAGGTAGTCTATGCCTGTCTCAGAGATCACGTGACTTCTACAAAGGCGAATCCGTAAAGTGGCAGTAACATCAAAGATGATACTATACCAGTATAGTACTATTAGTAGTTGGTATCTTTGGTAACATTGGACACAGCTTTCGCTGTATTGGAATTAAGAAAAGTAGATAACATAAATATCTATTAAAAATAAAAGTGACCTTCAAGTTCCTTGACTAGGCCTTATGACCTATATAATTTCACATATCCCTTCTCTGCATGACGTCACAACTCCAATTGACAGGGACTGATTTTCCCGGGATTATTACACGAAGTAGTCCATTGTTGTTCTTAGCAATTCGACGTGCGATACAGTTGTATTCTTAGAACTTGTATGTGCGATACAGTTGTATTCTCAACACTTGTATGTGCGATACAGTTGTATTCTTAGCACTTGTAGGTGCGATACAGTTGTATCCTTAGCACTTGTATGTGCGATACAGTTGTATTCTTAGCACTTGTAGGTGTGATACAGTTGTATTCTTAACACTTGTATGTGTGATACAGTTGTATTCTTAGCACTTGTAGGTGTGATACAGTTGTATTCTTAGCACTTGTATGTGTGATACAGTTGTATTCTTAGCACTTGTATGTGTGATACAGTTGTATGCTTAGCACTTGTATGTGCGATACAGTTGTATTCTTAACACTTGTATGTGCGATACAGTTGTATTCTTAGCACTTGTAGGTGCGATACAGTTGTATCCTTAGCACTTGTAGGTGCGATACAGTTGTATTCTTAACACTTGTATGTGTGATACAGTTGTATGCTTAGCACTTGTATGTGCGATACAGTTGTATTTTTAACACTTGTATGTGCAATACAGCTGTATGCTTAGCACTTGTATGTGCGATACAGTTGTATTCTTAGCACTTGTATGTGATATACAGTTGTATTCTTAGCACTTGTATGTGCGATACAGTTGTATTCTTAGCACTTGTATGTGCGATACAGTTGTATTCTTAGCACTTGTATGTGCGATACAGTTGTATTCTTAGCCCTTGTATGTGCGATACAGTAGGTATTTCTGGAGTATGACTCCATGAGTACCCACAGACTTGAATACAACAAAGAGATGTAATGTCAACACTACAACCTGGTAAATAGTGGCCAAGGACAGGAGTTCATGGCATGCTTCTATTCATAAAGGCACAACACAGTTTGAAACTGATCGTATATATCTCAAGCTAAACAAAAGCGTCAGCAGAAAAAAGATTGTCCCCTTCATCTACTAGACTCTCTGACAGCAGATACACACACATGTCCAAGGTGCCACCGCACCTTCCGAGCACAAATTGGACTCATCATTCATTGACAAGTTCACAACAAATGAGGAGTTCCTGTCGTCGTCGTCGTCACCACCAATAGACAACCAAGAAGACCCACAGACTGTTGCTAGGAGACAAAACCTCATACACTAAAGCTATACAGCAATGTCTACAGCTGAGTCCCGTAAACCAACCCCACCTCCGAAAACCAAAAAAAAATCTGGTAACAGAGGTGCTTGAGAGGAGGTGATCGCTGCTGGATTGGTGAAGGCGCCCCCTGGGCCCAGGAAATGTGGGCCTGTGCTGGTCCGCAAGTGGCACTAGTTCCAGTTAGCGATTACTCATGGAACTAACCAGGCAGAGGCGCTCCAATTGTAACAACTTTTTTTCTTCTTTTTTTCTCTTGAAGATTTATACTGCCTATTATGGATAAGTCAGAATAGACTTGTTTTCACCATTAGACAGTTTGTTGATAGAAAGCCCGAGCCAACACTTTTACCGACCCAAGGGATTTTTAACCTCCCACACCACATAGACATGGTATGAGAGCAACTGGCCTTTGATGACGCTGTAAGTTATACATGGCGGTGGAAATCCAAAGTGGCAGAGGTGGGGGCACGGGGAATCGAACCACTGACTTCAAATTAGGAGTCCAACCTAGAAAAAAGTCAGACACTCTAACCACTCTGCCACAGAGGACATTAGCATATTAAAATCGACAACACGAAACAGGTGTCCACAATGTTAGCATCTCTGACGCCGCTGCTCGGTTAGTTTGAATAGTAATTACTTCGCGGCCCTCGTCGGGGTGGGAGGGGGGGGGGGCGTGCTGACCGGCGAGTCATTGTTGTGTTTGGACGAGTAAATGACGTAACGTCGTGAATGAGTCAGACGCTGCCAGGCTGGGCTTCCCCAGTGAGCGAAGAACTGAATTCACACAGCGCGTGTCACTAATAAACCAACCTCTTTCTCACACACACTTGCTCTCCGTCACTCTTGTCCTCCCCCTCCCCCTTCCCCTCCCGTCCCCTCCCCACACATTTTATCTTTCTCTCCCTTCATTTTCTTTCTCACTTTCTCTGCTCGATATTTAATTCTTTCTCTCCCTCTTTCTTTCTCTCTTTCTCTCCCAGACTTTCTCTTCTTCCTTCTCTCCTTCACCCTTTCTTCCTCTCCCTTTCTTTCTCTCCTCCTCGATGTCTTCCTTTCTCTCCTTCACTCTTTCTCGCTCTCTTTCTCTCCCTCTCTTTCTCTCCCTTTCTTTCTCTCCTCCTCAATGTCTTCCTTTCTCTCCTTCACTCTTTCTCTCTCTTTCTATCCCTTTCTTTCTCTCCTCCTCGATGTCTTCCTTTCTCTCCTTTACTCTTTCTCCTTCTCTTTCTCCCTCTCTTTCTCTCCCTTTCTTTCTCTCCTCCTCGGTCTCTTCCTTTCTCTCCTTCACTCTTTCGGTGCCACATTCTTTCTCGTCCTCACTTTCTCAATCTCTTTCTTTCTCACCAGACGCCGAATCGCTAGAGCGCAGCCCTCCCGTGCGGAAGGTCGGGAGTTAAATTCCCGGTCGAGTCAAACCAATGACCTGGAAAATTGATACTTGTCACTTCCTAGCCTGGCACTCGGCATTATTAGGATAAGAGAAGGACTGTTTAGCTCAGTGTCAGGCTAATATGACTGAGTGGGATATCGGGCCTTGGTGCTTGTGGCCTGGTCTCCCAGTAGGGCAGCACTATAAAGTCACAATGAGCGCACACTGTCACAAGTCGGTACCAATCCCGATATGACATTAGATGTGCGAGGACCTAAAACTCCAACAACCAACCAACCAACCTTTCTTTTTCTCCCTCGCTTTCTCTCTTCCTCCATCTCTTTCTTTCTCTCTCCCTTTCTATCTGTTTTTCTTTCTCTCCCCCTCTCTCTCTCTATCTGTCCCTCTTTCTCTTCCCCACGTTCTCTTCTCCATCTCTTTCTTTCGACGGTATGCCCCCCCTCCCCCTTGCACCTCACACACAGTCTAAGTGATGTAGAAGCATTATGCGAGTATAAAGGCGCGGAAGGGCGTTATTGTCTATTATTATTGTTATTAGTTATATCCATTTGGTGCGGAGTACCCCCTCCCATTATTATACATCACATATATATGTATGTGATGTATAATCATTGTATAAGCATTTGCGCGTTTGCGTTTGTTGCTCTATTTTGGCGGGAGGTGGTCGGTCAGCTGTTGGTAAACCGGGGCCGTGTCCCAACGCGTTCAAGTGTCGTCTGGGGTATCAGCATCGACACCTGGGGTGGGCGGGGGGGGGGGCGTGGTGTTATAATTTAGATCAGACTGTGTGGTGTGTGGTGGTGTGTGTGGTGTGTATGTGGTCTGTATGTGGTGTGTATGTGGTGTGTGTGGGGCGTGGTGTTATAATTTAGAAAAAAACTTCACCTGGTACGAGGAGACTGTGGTGTGTGTGTATGTGGTGTGTGTGGTGTGTGTGGGGTGTGGTGTTATAATTTAGATCAAACTTCACCCAGAACGAGGAGACTGTGTGGTGTGTGTGTGGTGTGGTGTTATACTTAAGATCAAACTTCTCTCATCACGAGCAGACTGTGTGGTGTGTGTATGTGGTGTGGGGTGTGGTGTTATAATTAAGATCAAACTTCACTCGTCACAAGCAGACTGTGTGGTGTGTGTGTATGTGGTGTGGGGTGTGGTGTTATAATTTAGATCAAACTTCACCCAGCACGAGGAGACTGTGTGGTGTGTGTATGTGGTTTGTGTGTGGTGTTATAATTTAAATCAAACTTCACTCGTCACGAGCAGACTGTGTGGTGTGTTTGTGGGCGTGGTGTGTGTATATATGTGGGTGTGGTGTGTGTGTGTCGGGGGGGGCGTATTGAGAATGTGTGCCATTGTTCCCCGTCACGCTGCGTTGAAATCTTTTTGTTTTGGGATGTTTTCTTTACTACAGAAAATTGTGCTATATAAAAACAATATATTAATATTATTAACGGAGTGCCCGTAGCGTCTCGTCCGCCAAACGCTACTATCGCCCAAATCCGCTGGTGGCAGCGGTCTGGGCGACTTGGGTTTGCGCGCAGCGAGACAAACCCACCGCGAGCCACCACTGAGCTGGGGCGAGCACCACTACCGCTATCACTCTTGGTGGAAATTTTGACCAAGTTAAAGCTGCATAGTCGGATGAAGCATCACATTTTGAAAACCAAAACAATTATCTAAAATTGATTTTACACATTTAACTTTGATAAGGAGACACTTATTAAACATGTGTTGCCACATAGAAGGGAATACTGAGGCAATTTAATAGAATCTCTTACTGCTGAAGCCTATGGTTTCAGAGCTTTGGCGTGCTTGCCAAAACTAATTTGATATATTTACACTTCAAATATCTCAAAAGTTAGCCATTTTAAATCAAAGTTACTTCAAACTAAAGTAAGGTAGGTTTTAACAATCAATTCAATATATTTATCTCAGGAAAATGGTAGACACTCACAACCATCGGACTATGCAACTTTAAATAAACCAGAGAGGTGACGTTCTCAACCAATATTCGTGTTTGTGTTATGTGTTACGGAGTGTCAAATAATACAACAGATTGTGGTGTTATTCTATTTAAATACCCAATGTAGTCTGTAAATCTAATCATATATATATTATATATAAATTATATAGATATATTATATATAATTCACGGGTCGCAGTGCTGGGTTAGTAGCCGATAGGGATGCCACCGTTACAACCTATGCACAGTCAGGAACATTCAGTGGCTAGACATGAATAAAACAAGAAATGGAGCGTTCCATTATTTATACTCGTACAATGGTTTGTACATTATATATATATATATATATATATATATTTATACACAGTACAACCCCATAAAACCAAGCTCGGTTAAACCAAACGATCGGTTAATCCAAACTTTTTTCGGCGGCTCGGCAAAATATTACTATTTATCATATAAAAAAGTTGGTTAAACCAAAGTC
Organism: Branchipolynoe longqiensis; assembly: GCA_030323885.1. Lineage (NCBI taxonomy): Eukaryota > Metazoa > Annelida > Polychaeta > Phyllodocida > Polynoidae > Branchipolynoe > Branchipolynoe longqiensis. Next base: position 2,569,801 of record CM059193.1, on the reverse strand, counting down.
GGTTAATCCAAATTATTGGTTAATCCAAACAAAAGTGTCGGGCCCCAGGCCACTTACAGTATGTTAAACCAAACTTTCATATGGTTATAACATAAGATCATCTGAGACTTTTTTTTATATGATAAATGGTAGTATTTTGCTGGGCCGCCAAAAAAAGTTTGGATTATCCGATTGGTTTGTTTTAACCGAGCTTGGTTTAACGGGGTTATACTGTATATACATTTTTTTTAAACAATAATCAAAGCATCCACATACATTGTATATTACATTCATAATGCACCCACATTTTTGCCAAAGCCAAAGTTTGGTTAAACCAATGATCAGTTAATCCAAACAAATTTCTAGGGTCCCTTCAAGTTTGGTTTAACTGGGTTATACTGTATATATATAAATAGTTTGTAGTGAGCAGATTGACAGTTGGCTCACGGTGTATAGGAGGAGGTGGGGAGGAGAGAATGCCTGAATAACATGGAAGTTAAGGTAGTTAGAGAGAAACATTAATTGGCTGCCATTATTTATATCCACATAATAAAGTATATAGTACATATATGTGGTCATATATATATATATACCTACGTATATACAACGTATATGCAGATGTAAGCAAATACGCACGGTGCCTCCCCCGGCAGCGTGGGTCGGAACTAGCTTAGTTCACCACGCTGCCGCCGGGTGCCTACATATATGCCTTGGGCTATAGCCTCCCTTCAGCCAGTCGCTATAGGCCTCCCTACGGTCAACAAAGATTTTGCCTCTAGTGCTATTCTTACATATATATATATATATATATATATATATATATATATATATATAGATAGTTAGATGAATCTTACCTTGGTATAGATGATGGATAACTATTGTTTTCCCGAGGTATAAGCCTCGGCTAGACGTGGGTGAGGGAGAGATAAGCACATCCGGGTCCAGCAATCTTTACCTACTAATTCAGGATAAAATGATCTCTAATAAATTCTTGAAAAAACTAATGTTTCCTTTGTACAAGCAACAGACTAGACATGGTAGGGTGTGGAGGGTGGGCCCTCACCCACGTCTAGCCGAGGCTTATACCTCGGGAAAACAATAGTTATCCATCATCTATACCAAGGTAAGATTCGTCTAACTAATCTATTTTACTTCGGTATATAGCCTCAGGCTAGCCGCAGGCTAGGGAGACTTTACGTAATATCATTTTATCCTGATATTTCATTGTTATTGTTATGTTATTCTGATTATTTGTTTGGTATGGAACATTGTTAAAATCACTATTTGTGACTATGCTTATGTTCTCGCCTTTTGACCTTTACTTCTGTAGCAGTCGTTGTGCGACACCACTGGGCTTCTCCAGACGCTTGTTATAATGTCTAGCAAACGATCGTTCGGTCTTCCACCCTGCATGCGCTAGGATTCGCTTGACCGAAATTCCTAGGAGGCGTGCTTTTGACACCATGGCTCCTCTCGTTGAGTGTGACGCATATTTGTCCGTATTCACTCCTGCCAGCTTTAGCACATTAATTGTCCAACGGGCAAGTGTGTCCCTTGAAATGCCCTTGTGTGGCTTAATAAAGCTTATCAATAATTGTCTTGAGTTTCTAAATCCTTGTGTCTTGGATATATATGTTCTAATCGCAGAAACTACACACAGTTTTGGATTGTCCTTGAATTGCGTTACATCAATTGATGACAAAGGGTCGCCTATGCGATTAGATTTTAACAATGTTGTTAAATCGAAGGTGGCTTGCCTTCTATCTATTTCCAGTCCATCGAGTGAAAGTGCCACTATAGTTTGGCCTCGATGACCTGTGACTAACAGTAATAAAAGTGCTAACTTAAACCCTAATTGTTTTATGTCTAGAAATCTATTATGTGGCCAATCCTTAAACATTTTGAAGACCAGTGACACATCCCAAAATCGGTCGTATTTTGGTTTAGGTGGGTTTCGTTCATAAATCCCCCTTAGTACCCAGTGTATTACGTGATGTTTACCCATTGTTTCTCCCCCCTAACCTGGGGAGAATGATCGATAGAGCACACCTGGCCGCATTAATTGCGCCGTAACCGAGGCCATCTTGTTCTAACATCCTGAAAAATCTGCACACTTGGGCAATGGTTGGATCCATCGGTTTAACCTTTTGAATAAGACAGTAAACCCCCCATTTTTTCAAATATGTGGTATACATTTTAACTGTTCCTTTTCTCCACGCATGCGACACCAACCGTTCTTGTGTAATTTTGTCTAAACCAAATTGTTCTAGGTATTTATTCAGAAAAGGAATGCAAGCAATGGTGTTGTTGCTACGTTGCCGTGATGTTCCAGAGGGCCTTGGTGAGTTAGATTTCCTTGGGATTTTGGGAATCTTAGGCAGTCGCTGGCTGTCGAGACTAGTCCCGCTAGCCACGGTTGTGTGTCCCATTCGGGGACAATCAGAATGGCATGGGACCGATCCATCTTTATCTTTCGTGCCACTCTGGTAATGAGATTAAAGGGGGGGAAAATGTAATAAAATTCATTTTCCCAAATCAGTGAGAAAGCATCTATGTGCCAAGCAAATGGTTCTGGGTGCCATGACACATATTTGTTAATTTTGAAATTATTTCTTGATGCAAATAAGTCTACGGTAGGTGACCCCCATTGTTGACAAATTTTGTTGAAAATTGTTGTGTTTAATTTCCATTCTAAGTGGTCGTGAAAGACTCTGCTCTTTTTGTCAGCCAGGACGTTCTGCGAACCTGGGATATGAGATATGGTTAACCATATTTGATGTTGTTGCGCCCAGTTCCAAATACTCTGTGCCAAGTTATTGCATTCTTTTGACTTTGTACCTCCCATATTCCTGACATATGCCATAGCTGTAGTGTTATCTGTCAGAAGTTGAACCGTCTTTTTAGGTATTTTAATTAGACTCAAAAGGCCCAAGTAAATCGCTCTTAATTCAAGAACATTAATATGGTCTGATTTTTCGTTATCTAACCATCTACCCCCTGTGGCTACATCATTTCAATGAGCTCCCCAACCTTGTAATGAAGCATCGGTAGTAACTACCGTGTTGGGTTGACCCATTCGAATGGGATTGGGGGAGTTATCAATATTGTCGATCCACCAAAAAATGTCTTTACAGCCGTCTCGGGAAATGTTCATTGGTCTTTCGAAGTTACCTTGTTTGCGTGCTAACGCTCTATTCTTGTCTATTTCTAGAGATTTGATATGCGCGGCTCCATAAAGAACAGCCGGGGCATACGAGACCATTATCCCGATAAGGACGGCGACCTGTCTAATCTTTGGCCTGGATATGTCAAGCAGCTGGGAGGCTGTGTCCTGAAACTTCTGGAGTTTCTGTTCCGTTAGAGATACGGTCATGGCTTTGGTGTTAATCAGAAACCCTAAGCATTTTAATTCCCTATTCGGGACGAAAACAGATTTCTCGTTATGAATGTAAAATCCTAAATCTGTTAATAAAGCACACAAATCAGTAACTGCCGTTTGGCATTCATCAAAGGATTCTGCCATAATAAATGAATCATCTATGTATGGGAACATTGTGTGTCCTATTCTACCCATGACTGCAAAAACAGGTTTTAACAATTTGGTAAACAGCCGCGGTGCGCACGCTAGACCATTAGGCATGCATGTAAATTGGAAGAGTAACCGTTCCAAATAAATCTCAGAAATTTTCTGTGTTCTTTGCAAATGGAGACTGTGTAATACGCATCTCTTAAGTCTACACTGGCGAGCCAGGCTTCCGGCATAATTAAATCTCTCGCCGTTTCTAATGAGAACATTTTAAAATGTTTGTATGTAACCGACTCATTTAATTTGGTTATGTCCAAAATCATGCGAATTTCGCCATTTGGTTTCGGCCTAGAAAAAACATTAGAAATAAACTGTCCTTCTGTGTTTTGTACTCGTTCAATAATTCTCTTAGTCTCAAAAAGAGAAACCTGAAAATCAATTTGTAGTTTTTCTTCTGCGTTAAATTTATATGGGAACGGAACTCTTTTCTGTTTTGGTATATCTGTGAAGGGTATTTGAACCCCTTTTACAATTTCCAAAATTTCGCTATCATTTGTAATATTACACCAGTTGTGAAAACAGTTCAGGATATTTCCTGCCTTAAATGTGCTTACATATGTTTGTGTCTCTTCAGACACCGTGTTGAGGGTAGAAGTCTGTGTTGTCGACTCTACTTGGCTCCTGGCCGTGGGAACTGGGGTCTGGGTGTAAACTCCCTTTTATACCCGCGGTTCTCGTTCCACCCCGTGGTCTGTCGTTCTCCTCTGCCGCGTCCCCTGGGATTGAACCCGAAGGATGGACCCCCGCGTCCTGGCCTGCTCCTCGGCGGAAGCGAAAATCCGAGCGGGGGCGTCGGAATTTGCCGGGGTTGTCGAACTTCTTACCCCTGTCAGTGTTCTTAGCGCTTTTCGTGTCTACCTCCACTGCTTTGAAGAGGTGCGCTAGCTGTCCCCCAAACATTTTGGTTTTGTCCAGCGGCTTACCGAGCACTGGCTTTGGTGGGAGGTAAAGTGTGTATTCTTTACCGTCATTGTCCGTAACTTTCTTAGACCTGGCAACTTCTTTGCCAGCATCTGTGGTCACCGACTTAAAGACGTTCTCGAAATGTCGAAACGTCATAAAGTTTGACGCTGCGGTAAGCAGCGCAATGCCTTTATCCATGGTGCGAGCAAGCGACGAGAATTTATTCTCGGCTTGCATTCTGTTTGCTACCGGAGTTATGGAAGTGAGAGCTCCGAGCACTGCTCTATGGATGGTACACAACGCATTCTCGTAACGCCGTCTTTCATCCGAGAGATGGATACCTGCATCCATTTCCTTGCTGATGGACTCGGGAACGCCTTTGATTCCTGAGATTTGTTCGGTCAGCTTACTGATCACCTCAGCCGGTTTAAATGTGTGGAAATGTCCTTTTAACGTTTCCCGCATCATGGTTGTGGTACGCAACCGCTTTGCTTTCGCCAAGGGGCATTTCTTTTTAATTTTTGCCCCTATCCGTGCATAGACACCCGCTCTTTCGGTGTCTGAGTCAGACTCCGTCGTGGACGAGTCATTTGAATCATCAGATGATGAGTCTTTCTTCTTCTTCTTTTTGTTCTTCTTGGTCTTTTTAACCCGCTTCTTGTTGACTTTGGTGAATTCATCACCTGAGCTACTCACGGGTCTCTTGAGCCTCTTGACTTTCAGTTTCGGAACCTCAAATGCTGATTCAGTTCCGTCATCCGAAAAGTCTTCCCAGTCGTCGTCTGGGATAGGAGGAGAGGGAACCCGTAAAACGGGTTGCGTATGTTTGTACTTCTCCATAAGCCTGACGATCTTGTCCTCTAGGTCCTCGTCTCCGCTATCCTTATCCGAAGGACCAGCTCCTGGCTGTGGGGACGGTGGCCGCGTCTGTGGCGGCAACGAATCATACCCTGAGGGCACGCAGCCTTCTGCCGCTGCCGGCGGAACTTTGTTGCGCTTGGTGGCCATCGGTTTCTGTAACAAAAAAGTTACTTAATACCGGTATCGTCTCAACATGGTCACAAAGTGAGCCCCAAAGTGGGTTGAGGTATTATTTGTATGGTATAGAGTAACGTGTTTACACCGTTCTGTATACAGGCGTTAAGCTAATGGTATGCCGTAGGTTTTATCGGTAGTGAAACCAACCAAACGGGGGGGCGGCCATTGGCACGCCCGCTCTCTCTGTTTCGTACACTTCTCCCACCCGCGGCATTCTGCGCCAGCAAGTTGAAGAAAATATTACGAAACTCGGAGGCTCGCCTCAAAAACCGGTCTGGGGAGTCTATAAAAGAAACCCAGGATCATCCCCAACAAAACCCTCTTTTAGGGTTCGGAGGAATTTCCTTAGGAGATGCAACTCGGGTTAACATCTCTGCCTGTCTGTATACAGCTTGCGCTATCAAGCGGTATCGGTTTCGGTTCTGTACATAAGTGTTCTAACCTTGTGTTTTTTATAACACCCAAAACATGTCCAAATCGGACCTGAGAAAGTTCTAAGCTTTCATAATTGGATGCTATAAACCATCCTTAGGAAGTTTATCGCGATTTTGCAATACTTACAGTTGGTTAAAGTGTTGTAGTAGTTAAATCCTGCCAGAGCAGCTCAGCGAACATCCTCCCGCCGTGAGCTGCTTATGCTAATTGCTGGACCCGGATGTGCTTATCTCTCCCTAGCCTGCGGCTAGCCTGAGGCTATATACCGAGGTAAAATATATATATATATATGTATATATATATACCAATCTATATATTTCATAAGCGCATTTCCCAACGTCCATAGAACCATCCATTTAGAGGACACTGCATACAGTGTTTCAATATTCTCCCGCGGGGTAACAAACATACATAAAAGTTAAAACAATTAATATAGTGGCTTCAGTTCTCACATGTTGAAAACACATTTGGAATATGTTTAAACAATGGCCAGTCTGTTGGCGTATACAAGTGTGCACAGGGGGAGTGTGTGTGTGTTTGTAAATGTGTGTGTGTGTGTGTGTAGGTGTGTGTTTGTGGATTGGTTGGCTGTTGGAGTTTTACGTCCTGGCAACATTTAAGGTCATATCAGGATGGGTACTGACTTGTGGCAGTGCACACTCATGGTGACTTTATACTGCTGTCCCACTGGGACCCCAGGCTGCCAGCACCATGACCTGATATCCCACTCAGTCACATTATCCTGACACCGAGCCAACCAGTCATTGCCCTATCCTAATTATGCTAAGCCCCTGGTTAGGAAGCAACAAGTATCAACGTTTAAAGTCATTGGTTCATTGGAATTGAACTCCCGACCTTCCGCATGGGAGGCCTGCGCTCTACCGATTCAGCCACCGCGTCCGGTGTGTGTGCGTGCGTATGTGTGTATATGTGTGTGTGATTGTGAGTGGGTGGTGGTGGTGGTGGTGGTGGGGAGGGGGGGGGGATTGTATGAGCATTGGGAAACACTTCCCCTAAGCTTGCCATCAGAGTAGAATCTGTCTTCAAACGACAGTTCTGCACCCAACCCAATGTTGTCCTGACATAGCACGTGTCCTATCATCGGAGAGACAGTCAAATGAGATAAGAACAGTTCAGAGGTGTAACTGAAGACGGGTATCGCTGTATAAGATGGCAGCGTGGGTAGGAGGGAGTGTGTGTGTGTGCTGGGGGGGGGGGGGGGAGGGCATGGATACCTTAGGGTTAGATGGGATCTAATTAAGACACATATATATATATATATATATATATATATATATACATATATATATATATAATAATATATATCCGGTGATGGGTTGTGACAGTGTGAAGAAGGGTGGAGACGCAGGGAGGGAGCGGATAGAGCAGGAAGGACGGAAGGAAGGAAGGAAGGAAGGAAGGAAGGAAGAGCGAATGGGTAATGGGGGAGGAAGAGGGAGGAGAGGGGAGGAGAGGAGTGGAGAGGAGTGGAGTGGAGTGGGGTGGAGGGGAGGGGAGGAGAGGAGAGGGGGGGAGGGAAGGAGAGGGAGGAGGGGAGGGGAGGGGAGGAGAGGAGAGGGGGGGGAGGGAAGGAGAGGGGAGGGGATGGCGGGGAGGAGAGGGAGGAGTGGGGAGAGAGGCGGAGGGCGGGGGAGGAGAGGGGAGGAGAGAAGAGGGGAGGAAGGTGGGTGAGGGTGAAGAAGGGGTGTTACTGAAAGCCCCTGAGCAAAGACAGCGTCCAAACAGGGACAGTAGGGCGTAGGTTCGTTGCAAATATGTGTCAAGTGGGCGGGGCCGATCAGTACTTAAGCGGCCTATCTTCTTCACACCACACAGTCTATCTTCTTCACACCACATAGTCTATCATCTTCACAACACATAGTCTATCTTCTTCACACTACATTTATACTTGTCGCTACCTAGCCTGGCACTTGGCATTACTAGGATATGGAAAGGACTGGTTAGCTCAGTGTCAGGATAATGTGGCTGAGTGGGAAATCGGGTCATGGCACCGGCGGCCTGGTTTCCCAGTGGGACAGCACTATAAGGTCGCCATGAGTGTCCACTGTCACAAGCCGGTACCCGTCCTGATGTGACCTTAGATTTAGACAGGACGTAAAACTCCAACAACCAACCATGATACTAGTCGTACCTGCAGATATGCAGGCATGGACAACTGGTATCCATGCTGCTCAAGCTACCTCAGATATCCAGTACTTCGGTCCATTGTGATAATATTCATATAAAACTCAATTTTTATATCGCACACATTGGTTATGAGATTCTGCGTGATATTCGCAAGAGTGATGAGAAATGTCTGAAACAAAACAGAAACAAACAAACAAAAAATGAAATTTCCAGATGAGATTAGATTCAGGGAACACGATTTAAGAACGTGGGATTGATTAAAAATGTATTTTCCGTAAAGTTGTTTGGACTGGGTATCTTGTTGTTTAGAAAAATATATATGCATTGTGTGTGTGCGGGGTGGGGAATAAATAAATATGGAATTACAGTAACACCTGTCTTCAAAGGACAACTCTGCATCTAGATCAATGTTGACCTAATATAGCGACCAGTCGGGATGGCCGAATCAGTTGAGCGTCCATCTCCCATTTTGGTAGATCGTGGGATTCGAACCCATGGGTTCAGACCCTGGTCGAGTCAAACCAACGACTTCAAAATTTGTCGCTTTCTAGCCAGGCACTCGGCCTTATTAGGAGAGGGCAAGGTCTGGTTGGCTCAGAGTCAGGATAATGTGACTGGGTTGGATATCGGGTCATAGTGCTGGTGGCTTGGTTTCCCATTGGGACAGCACTATAAAGTCACCATGAGTGTGCACTGTCACAAGTCAGTACCCATCCTGATATGACCTTAGATGTTGCCAGGACGTAAAACTCCACAAACCAACCACCCAATGACGAAGTCGTCATCAGAGGGACAGTCAAATGAGAGCAAAACAGTTTGTTTGTTATATCAAATTTTCTGAACCAAAACATATTTGGTCTTACACACTTATTAAGCATTTGTTGCTGCATAGAAGGGAATACTGAGTCAATTTAATAGAACCTGTTACTGCAGAAACCTATGTTGTCAGACCGAGTTTTTACCTCAAATTAATTTAGCATGTTTGTATTTCAAATGCCTCCAAAGTTATTCATTTAAAAAATTGGTTAATTACGACAAACTAAAGTAAGGTAGATTATAACGATCAACCTAATAAATTTACCTAAAGAAAATGTACATAAACTCAAAACCATCGGACTATGCAACTTTAACCTCGACTTAGCCCGGGGGCGTCTATTTTTATAGTGACTTTGTGGCTTAATTTTGTTGTCCTTTAATCGGTGTTATAAGCTGCAGAACGGAACAAACACCTCACTACCCGCATTATTGGAGGCATTCGACTGGGACCTTTCTATCCGCAAGATTTACGGATTGCTCGGATGGAGCCACAACACACATCCGAATCATACGTATATAAACCCACTTCCGGTCCCAGTCGAATAGGAATTTGTAAGGAAATATTTTGATATTCGCATAGAGAGGCCCAGTCGAATTCCCCCACTGTCCTTCAGGAAAAAAGAGCGGATTTATTTTAGCACTTGTAAATTGCATGGACAGAGCAAACACTCGGTTGTTTACGGGACAGCATGAGAGATAATTGTCCGCCGCCTAGTTGTGTTGGGGTGGTTGGGGTTTCTCGACAATGGATGGCCATTTATTGTCAGCAACATTGTAGTGTTATTGAAATGAAGGGTCCCCTCCCCTCTACCCCCTCCCCCCGCACCCACCATTCACTAGCACCCCCCCCCCCCACACACACACACTCTCACTCACACACACACTCTCACTCACACACACATGCACTCACAGACACACACCCAAGTCTCGGCATGATGTCGCCTCATATTTGTATTCATGAAGGCCTATCAGCGACAGGACTGGTGATGGGAGGGGGGAGAGAGCAGGGGAGGGGAGGATAGGGGAAGGGAGGGGAGGGAGGGCAGAGAAGGGGCAGGGAAGGGATGGGAGTGGACGGGACGGGAGCGGAGGGGAGGGAAAGGGAAGGAGAGGATGAGAGGATGGGAGGGGAGGGGTAAGGAGGGGAGGGGAGGAGGGGAAAGGGAAGGGAAAAGAGAAGGCTGGGGCTGGAAGGGAGGGGAGAAGGGAAGGGGGGGAGGCGAAGACAGGTTGCATACCTGTGTTAATGTTTGCAATAATAAAATATTATTTAAATGTGCAGAATATTTTCTCCTCCCGACATAGAACTCGATGGTGTTAAATAGCGTTTACATACATATACATGAACATACAAATTATATAGAAATATATATATGTACGTAAAATAACTTTAAAATGTGCGTGTAGGGATGTTAAATCTGTTTCAGGGATGTTCAATTTGTGTTCTACATACACGAGTTGTGGCGGGGTGGGTGAAAGCGGGAAATATTGTGCCTCCAGCAGGGTTTTAATGCATACTTCTTGCCATTCCGACCATACGGGATGGCCGAATGAGTTGAGCATCCGTCTCCCGTTTTGGACTTTTGGTAGACGGACCCTGGTCGAGTCGAACGAATGACTTAAAAATGTATACTTGTCGCTTCCTAGCCCGGCACTCTGCATTATTAGGATAGGGCAAGGACTGGTTGGCTCAGTGTCAGGATAATGGGACTGAATGGGATGGCAGCCTCGTCTCCCAGTGGGGAAGCACTATAAAATCGCCATGAGTGTATACTGTCACAAGTCGGTACCCGTCCTGATATGATCTTAGATGCTGCCAGGACGTAAAACTCCAACAACCAATTAATATATGTAATATATTTTTATATACTCATATATAAATATATGAAATATATTTATATATACTTTTATATAAATATATTAGATATATTTATATATACTTATATATAAATATATTAGATATATTTATATATACTTATATATAAATATATTAGATATATTTATATATACTTATATATTAGCTGTTAGTGAGCTGTAACTGTAGATGCCTCATTCGAAGGCCACGCTTATTCAAACATGGATGGGAGAGAGGCAAGAGTGGTTAAATATTGTCTGAATCAGATTTTCTCAGGGTGCTGCTTGAAAAGTGTAAACTTCAAGTAGTAACCACATAGAGGGCACCCTGTTTATTCGAACAAGCCCAATATGAGCCATTCAAGGTCAGCTGTCCATGGCTGCAAATAAAGTTTTTTTGTGTTTTTTGTATTTTTCACACCTAACTGAATTTAACGTATGTGTGTAGTTTCCCATCCCATCATAACAAATAATCTCCTTTTTTCCTTTTCTTTCCAGACGCTGTGGCCGAATCGGTAGAACGTGGGTCCTGCGTGCGGGAGATCGAGAGTTTGGTTCCCGGTCGAGTCAAACCAATGACATCAAATTGATGCTTGTCGCTTCTTAACCTGGTGCTCGACATTAATAGGATAGGACAAGGACTAGTTAGCGCTGTGTCAGGATAATGTGACTTATTGGGATATCGGGTCATGGTGACAGAGGCCTGATTTCCCAAATGGGGCAGCACTATGAAGTCACCATGAGTGTGCACTGTCACAAGTCAGCATCCGTCCTGATATTACCTTCGATGTTGCCAGGATGTAAAACCCCAACAAACAACCAACCTTTTTCTTTTGATCAAAATCGCTACTTTTAATGAAACGCAAAACAATAAGAACATTATACAAATGCATTTTAAAAGAAGGTCATTTCCTAACGTTTATACTTAAAGATTGTTTGTTTGTTGTTGTTTTACATCCTAGCAACATCTAAGGTCATATCAGGACGGGTACCGACTTGTGACAGTGTGCACTCGTGGTGACTTTATAGTGCTATCCCACTGGGAAACCAGGCTGCTGGCACCATGACTTGGTATCCCACTCAGTCACATTATCCGGAAAATGAGCACACCAGTCCTTGCCCTGTCCTAATAATGCTGAGCACCTGGCTAGGAAGCAACAAGTATCAATCTTTAAGTCATTGGTTTGACTCAACCAGGGTTCGAAACCACGACCTACCAGCACGGGAGACGGACGCTCTAACTCATTCGGCCATCCCGTCTGGTCTTATACTTAAAGATATATATCTCACTGCATAGAGCAGGACAATTTTTAATTATATGGCTTTAGGATAGATCATATCAAAGGACATGAGGATGAATCTTTTTTTTTAAACTTCTAAAATGCATAATACATAAAATTAATAGTTCATCAAAATCCTCCTGTGCGAGTGAGGTTCCTGCCCACGCTAAGTACAGTAACGGCCAGGGGTGGCGCCACGGGTCGCACCGGGGAGGTGGACATAGAAGCAACGGTATGCAATAATATAATAATAATAATATAATAATAATAATAATAATAATAATAAAAATTAAGTAGTTCCCTTCCGCGCCTTTATACTCGTAGAATACGTTATACATCACACACTCTAAATCTATTATTAAGTTTCTGAAGTTATAGCTTCATTTGGCTTTCCTAACACACTAAGAAACAACTAAACAAATATCTCAGATATATATATATATACCTTCTATTGTGTACATACCGGATCTGGTGGCTGAATCTGTAAGAGTGCTGGCTGGTTTCCACGGCAGGAGGCCATGCCTTCGAACCCCAACTGTGTCAAACCCAATGACTTACCAAATTGATACTTGTCGCTACCTAGCCTAGCACTCGGCATTAATAGGATAGGACAAGGACTGGTTTACTCAGTGTTAGAGCGATCTGACTGAGTGCAATATCAGATCATGGTGTCAGCCACCCAAGTCTTCCAGTGGGGCAGCACTATAAATTCACCATGGGTGTGCACTGTCACCATTTGGTACCTCTCCTAATATAACCTGAAATGTTGCTAGAATGCAAAGTTCCAATAACAAGTCTATTGCGCAGACAGTGAACTAGTCCATTAAACTGTATATAAAGTAGCCGTGCACACCGGTCAACCCTTTATATCGACTAACCCGTATTTAAAACCACTTTAGCCCACACCCAAATGGTTATCTTTATTCACCCCCTATCCAGCCACCAATTTCATTGCCCACATATCCTTGGATAAACAAGTTTTCACCGTATACAGCTCTACATGAAAAGTTATTAACATATCTGATATAAATATATAGGGTATGCACTGACGTCACGCTAAACGGAAGTGCGGCCATTGTGGAGATACAACCACAATAACAAAACCAACAAACTCAATGTATTGTCAATGGCAGTGAGCAATCTTCATACAGAAAAAGTGAAATATCTCTACAACCACACCACCTAGAAACAAATCCCTTGGTATACATATAGAAAACATGCTTACATAAAAGATTATATTAAATTGATAAAGTTAGGGTTCTGGATTTCTATTAATTTTGAATAAAACTAATGTTTTGCACTGCGCGCACCGGCAAACTCAATGCATTGTCAATGGTCGTGAGCAATCTTCACACAGAAAAAGTGAAATATCTATACAACCACACCACGTAGAAACAAATCGCTTGATATAGTGATATAGTGATTGGTAGACAGGAAGTGTGAACACTTATTTGTCTCTCATTTTTGCTTGAGTGCAAGTAATTAGCAACACAAGGAATAAATTAGTAGCATGTGGTGAATAAGTGGTCAAATTTCCCTGTATCATCAGCCCATGCTTTTTCTAATCGGTTCTTGAATGAATTTATTGAGCCGGCATCTATAACATTTTGTGGGAGACTATTCCATATATTTATGATCCTGTTTGAGAAACTGTGTTGCCTTAATTTTGAAACGGCTCTGGGTTTTACTAGTTTGAGAGTATGGCCCCGGCTGCCTTCTCTTTTATTCAAGGTGAAAAATTGGTTCATATCTATTTTATCAAAACCTTTCATAATTTTAAATACTTCAATTATGTCACTTCTTTTCCTTCTGTAGGAAAGGGTAGGAAGTTTCAATTTCCTGAGCCTTTGTTCATAGGGTAAGTCCTTTATAACTGCAACTAGTTTCGTTGCATGTCTCTGAACCTTTTCGATCTCCAGAATATCTTTCCGAAAAATTGGGCTCCAAATTTGTGGACAGTATTCCAAAATTGGCCTAACAAGAGACTTAAATAGAATGAGAAAATTGTTCTTGTTGAGGCGATGGAAGGTTCTATTAATTATTCCTACTCTCTGGTTAGCATTTGAGATGATAGTCATCATGTGTTTCTGAAAGGAGAGTTGGGAGTCGAAGGTTACACCCAAGTCCTTTTCATAGCTATCTTGTTGCAGGATAGTGTTCTGCATAATATAGGCATAATGAGGATTATTTTTCCCGTAATGAATAATTTTGCACTTCTTTTCATTGAAGGGCAATTGCCATTTCTCAGACCATTGTGAGAGTTGCAGAATATCCTCTTGTAAGAGATTTTTATCTCTTACGTCTTTTATTGCTCGAAAGACCTTTGTGTCATCCGAAAATATTTTTAGGTTTGATGAGACACTGCCTGGCAGGTCATTTATAAATATATATAGAAAACATGTTTACCAAAAAGATTGATAAGTTTAGGATTCTGCATTGCTATTAATTTTGAATGAAATAGACGTTTTGCACTGCGCGTACCGGCAAACCCTATGGGTTGTTAGGGGTTGATATCGCCACAATGGCCGCGCCTCCGGTTGATGACGTCACGTGAATACCCTATATACGCAGCGCGGGCCTAGGTTGAGATTTTCAGGTGGTGCGCAGACTTTTTTGGCGATAGAACAAAACGCTATTGGAATAAAACACAATGGAATAAAATGCTTTAAAACATCACGCATTTGAATAATAATAAAATATTTGTAATCTCAAGTGGTACGCAGCTGCGTACATCATATCCCCCCCCACCCACCCCAATGGGCCCCCCTCCCCTGCCACCACCCTTAACCATCATGAACAAACCATCAACACACTGAACATCCTACACAACTATCAACCTGTATAAACACATTAAACATTATATAAGACAGACAAAATGTCTTGTCAACTATAAACTTACCTTGTTTTATAAGAGAAAAAATGTAACCCTCAACGATTATTTGAGTTGCCCAGAGTATACACTTTCTACTCGGTGCTGCTCCCCATTTTTGCATGAACTCCAGTGACTGGTGCTGTACATTATAGTGAAATAGCGAATGGTAGACAGGAAGTGTGAACACTTATTTGTCTCTCATTTTTGCTTGAGTGCAAGTAAATAAGCAACACAAGGAATAATTAGTAGCATGTGGGGAAATAGGGGTCAATTTTCCCTGGATCATCAACCCATGCTTTTCCTAATCTATTCTTGAATGAATTTATTGACTCGGCATCAATAACATTTTGTGGGAGACTTTACCATATATTTATGATCCTGTTTGAGAAACTGTGTTGCCGTAACATTGAAATGGCTCTGGGTTTTACTAGTTTGAGAGTATGGCCCCGACTGCCTTCTCTTTTATTCAGCTTATGCTTATACCAAAAAAACGTCCAAGGGCAGATGATAAAAATCAATGTGTCCTAGAGGCGTCATTAAATAAAACAAGCTTTACTTTTTTTTGGTATAAGTATAAGCCTTAAGCTACAGCAGGAGCGACTCCCTTAATTCTACAGGATTGGTGCTATAACTAATACAGCACTGATCAAACTTAGATTATTGAGACTGTCAATGCCAATAATAAGAATGCCAGAAGACCAGTGCTCCGGTGCTGACAAATGTCATATTCAGATGAATAAATACTTTACCCCCCAAAAATAATTAAAAAATATGAAAGCTAGGACCCTGCATGGGAAGACATGTCTTCAAATGACAACTCAGTATTCAAACCAATGTTGTCTTCACATAACGGGTGCCCTCACATCGGAGACAAATGCAGCAGAATGAGCTGGGACATTGACCAAATATATATATAATTAAATTGCTCACACCTGACAGGTATTCGCCCATCACAGGAGTCGCTGAATATAGGTGCAACTGCATTTAAGATGTTCACAATTTAGAAGCAAACTTTAATACTGTATGAGAATAAAGCTGTATTCACACGGGCAAAATGTAAAGCGATCTAGGCAAGGCGAATCATATGAAGCGATTTAGATGCGCATTCACACGGGCAGTACTTGGGCCGGAAATCGATATCTGCGCATGAGCAAGTCCAGACTAACCAGCGCCATTTTGGGTTCGACGATGCCGGCACCAGAGAGTGTGGGTTCGACCTAGATATGTATGGATTGAATCGTATTGGTTTGGAACGGTCAAAACTTCTGCTGGGCAGTGAAACCCTAAAAATAAATGCTGAAAAAAATATCTGTGCATAGATAGCGGTTTCATTAATTAAATTATATAATATGCGCTTTAGATCGACCGGAAAGTCAACAAACCAAGGTCTCGACTGCGCATGCGTGTGACGTCATAAATCGCTTCATATGCGTTCACACGGGCAAGATAAAACGTTTCAACATAGATCGGTTCCTGTAGACCACCTCGCGAGGCGTTTTACAATAAACGATTTATATGAATCGATTCAGCCCTAAAATGCCTCAGCCGTGCGTTCACACGGCAAATCTGAGTCGAACTAGGCAAGTGGTTTTGCGTGAGGCGTTTTAACTTGCCCGTGTGAATACAGCTTAAGCCTATAAAAGACCCCTTGCTGCTTATCGGAAAGAGTAGCCTAAGTGGCGGCAGCGGGTTTCCTCCAAAGAAATGTGTCAGAATGACCATACGTTTGACGTCCAAGAGCCGATGATAAAAATCAATGTGTCCTAGAGGCGTCATTAAATAAAACAAGCTTTACTTTTTGTTAGCACATGTATAAGCATTAAGCTATTCATTTCAGTAATGAATAGCAGTCCCTTTATTCCTAAGGCCACTAGACACACTAACGGATGAACGCTGGCGTCTCTAATCTAATTTAATCTATTCGGAGAAGGCCCGCTTGGATTAACTCCGAGGACCTGTATGAATAATGCAGGAGGGTCAGAGCAAGGGGGGGGGGGGGGGGGGGGGGGGGGGGGGGCGTGGACCAGTGGAGTGAAACTCACACCACAGCGCCGAGAGCAAATTGAATTGTTTGAACCGCAGATCTATCAGCTGGAGACGTGTTGTGCTGTGCAACATTTATGGGTCATTCTCTAAAACTGGGCGCTATATTATTAGGCATATATTTGGTTTCCACGTTACGATGTGAAATAGCTTCTTCTTTTTTTCCAACTCTGACATATACACATGTAACGGTTCATAGGAACATGGATTCTGCTATTATTTTGAATGTTTTCTACTATTATATGAAAGGTTTTCACTTTTGGTTTCCATGTCACCCTTTAGAGCCCAGTTTCAGAGAATGGCCCTTTAAATATCAATTATATTCAGGTCAAACTATTTCAAATTTCCTAAACATTATATACACCATAAATTGCTGTTCCTTGATTTATCAATTTAAGATGCAAATGTCTTAGTTTTTTTCTTCATCTCCTCCAAACATTACAATCAAATTCAAGTTTATGTATAGAAATGTTTCTTTTTAGGAAGTGTCTGTGCAGCTGACAATGTCAGCTGTGAATTCTCAGAGTCTGTGCAGCCGACAATGTTGGCTGTCTAGACTTTTGACATTCTAGACCTTGCCCAGCCAACAATGCTTAAACTTATATTATAGGCACTTGCATTGTCTAGTTATAATTTTATATACACACTTTTTTTTAATGGTTTTGTTCTCCAAAAACAGTTTTTGTTGCAAGTCCGGTGGAAAAGTCGCAACAAAAGTTAGTTGCCAGGCCTGTGTAGCAAGGATGCTGGGAAGGGACAAAATGGACGGAATGTAAAAATGCAAAAATTTGTTTCTTTCATTTTGTAACAAAACAAAAAAGATTTACACGAGAACAAAATATGTAAACTGCTATATATTTTTTCTTCAAGTCTTTTATTCCGTTGATTTTGTAACAAAATGAACAGAATTAAAAGTTTTACAAATGGCGCCCCATACAGTGGAAGGATTCAGGCCTGTGCCCCCTGAAAGTTTTCGGGTGGGTCTCACTAACTATTCATAGGTTCAAGATAGTATAAAACTTTACATATCACCATTATTATTTTTGTAAATTGTAAAATAGAGTCTTATATAACCAACACCAATAGGATGGGAGTGGTGGGTAGAGGGAATTCATCTGTGGCAAATCCAGTTCAGCACGGAACTCACCATTAATTAGCAGTAAATATAACTAAAAACTAAATACTAAATACATACATAAGCCTAATTTCAGCTCGTCAGGGGGCAACCGTGAATGTGCCAATCAGAAGGAAAAAAAAGGAAAGTGAGTATAAAGTGTTTGGCCTATAGTGACGGATAGGGTGGGGAGTGACACCAACCCAACTTATTGCGTGCATGGTGACACTGTGAG
Source organism: Branchipolynoe longqiensis (assembly GCA_030323885.1). Lineage (NCBI taxonomy): Eukaryota > Metazoa > Annelida > Polychaeta > Phyllodocida > Polynoidae > Branchipolynoe > Branchipolynoe longqiensis. The sequence goes on along the minus strand of CM059193.1, from coordinate 2,551,498 downwards.
CTGGCTTGCTGGGTCCCAGCTTCAGTCGTTCCTGAGAAACCAGCAGAACTTGCAATACCCGTATTCGCCAAGTACTATCCGCAAAGGAGCACAGTAAGCTTATTTTGGAGCAAGGAGCCAATGATTTATTGATGCGCCTAGATTTCTTGCAATGACGTCGAAATTAACCAGGCGCGGTAGCCGAATCGGTAGAGCACAGGCCTCGCTGCGGGAGATCCGGAGTTCAATTCCCGGTCCAGTCAAACCAATGATGCACACAATTGATAGTGATACTTGTCGCTTCCTAGCTTGGCACTCGGCATTAATAGGATAGGGGAAGGACTGGTTAGCTCAGTGTCAGGATAATGTGACTACGTGTGATATCGGGTCATGGTGCAGGCGGCCTGATTTCCCAGTGGGGCAGCACTATAAAGTCACCATGAGTGCACACTGTCATAAGTCAGTACCTGTCCTGATATGACATTAGATGTTTCCAGGATGTAAAACTCCAACAACCAACATAGAAAATCGATATGTGTTGGTACCTTGCCTGTCATTCAGCATTAACAGGTCTATTACAGGACAGGGCAAGGTCAAGCACTGGTTAGATCAGTATCAGGATAATGTGACTGAGTGGGAGATCAGGCCCTGGTCACCGTAGGCTGGTGCTTGCAGTCTGGTCTCCCAGTGGGGCAGCACTATAAAGTAACTATGAGCATGCACTGTCTTAAGTCGGTACCCATCCCAATATGACCTTAGATGTTGCCAGGATGTAAACCTCCAACAAACACTATGTTATACACTACAGCAACACTAACAGTAGGCATATTGATATTCTCACCTCTCTCAGTCTCTGTTCGGGCTACTGTAGTATGGGGTGAACCTTTTATCTAATTCTCACCAGATGTCAGTGCCAGTACTGCAGTAGCCTCCATACCCAAGAACCACTATGTGTGTGTTGTTTACCAATGTCTGTAGACTGTGACTACCTGTGTATAACCTGACTAAGATCGACTATGGCCTCAGCCCCCACGCCACACACGGGGAAGGCCTCCAAGTCGACGTGCCCGGACACGCGGGCTGAAACAGCCGATAGAGATGTTGCCGGGCCTCGACCCACCGCCGCCCGGGAGCCTAGACTAAAAAACCCGGCCCCCCTCAGGCTTATGGCAATATTGAATGTTGTCAGCAGCACATGAGCAGTATCATGTATGATGTTTGATTGAATCAGTATCAGAATCAGTATCACTATAGCATCAGTATCAATACCAGCCCCCCCCCCCTCTTCCTGCTCCCACGGTCCTACTACTCCTACTAGCCCCTGAATCCTTAGATACAAATCTTGTAACAAGATTCACTCCTACCCAGTCCCAGAGGCAGAGTTACTGAGAGTAGTACTAGTAGGTCTATTACTTTTATATTAGTATATTATTATTAGTACTACTACTGTAAAGCCGTGTTTACGATCTAGACAAATCGATTTATATGAAGCGATGTAGTGGCGCGTTTACACGAGCGAGTTTGAAAGTGTGTCGGCGACCGGGAACCAGCAGCCTTAGTGTTGCGCCTATAGCCGGCAAGCACTGCTATTTGTTTAGTTTACACAAGTCGATTCGACGCCGATGTAGCTGCTACGTTAATATCGCTTGGAATTTAAGGTTAATTTAATTAAATTTCATTATTTGAGTATGTAATTCTGTTAAATATGATCGCATTCACTAGATTTTGGCCTAATCGGGTCCTAACACTGCCGGGCACCAGCGATTAGTTACAGCTGAGCCTGTTGCCGGCAAGCACTACTATTTTATACTATCGCCGCCCGGGAACCAGATGAATTGCTTCATCTATACTACCTCGCAAGGTGGTATACATGCACCGATTTATATGAATCGATTCAGCCCTAAAACGCCACAGCGTCGCATCTACATGGCAAATGTGAGTTGATCTAGGCAAGTCGTTTTATATGAAGCGTTTTAAATCGCCCGTGTAAACAGGGCTCAAGTTGCTAAGTACGGGGTGAATTTGTTATCCAATGAAATTGAGTCCCCCGCCTCACCATACATCATCATGCTGTCGGTCACGATGTGACAAAAGACTGCTTTCATTACTTGACTGCCGCTCTCCATTTAGCTCTCTGCTTTGAGAGTGATGTCCATGAGTCGGTCTTAATGTCTCTCAGCTTCTTAATGTCTCTCAGCTTCAGCCTCACCGTACACCACCCCATCATCACAGCCCCTAGGCCTAGATAAAAGATTCACCCCGTACTGCAGTAGCCTGAGGCTGAGTAGGGATGAAGAACAACCCTACATAAAAGCTGTCAAAAACAATATACATGATATATGTCTATATGTAGATAAAATATTCACCCCGTACTGCAGTAGCCTGAACAGAGTCAGAGGTGAATCTTTTATCTACAGTACATCCCCTAGACTTACTAAGTAATACTAGTACCCAGTAGTAGTAGATAAAAGAGTCCCCGCCCCCCTACTCAGGCTACTGCAGTACGGGGTGAATCTTTAATCTACCCCTACCCTAACCCAGTAACCCTGTTTTCGTACCACGACAAGTGAATAAGACAAGACACTCCCACCTTGTGTTGTGTTTGTTGGTGGTTTCGCCGTGGAAGCAGCAGCAGCTTCACCACATTGCCAGCAGGCCAAGACGATCAGCATCACGGTGGCACTGACCCTGAACGGCCGGGGGAGACGGCAGTCCGGCCGGGGGAGGTGGCAGTCCGGGCGGGGGAGGCGGCAGTTGCCCGGCCTGGGGCCCGGCCGCACCCATGGATCAGAGCGCGCCATGGTGGGTCTCAGTTCTAAGGTAAGCCTTCGCCGAGTCTCATCGCCGTGCTCGGCCTGTGTATTCCCGGGGGCCGCCCATGGACCCTGTGCTTGTGTGTGTGGAGATTAAATCCTGCCTGTCGGCTGTGTATGTGTTTAGTTGGGGGTAGCTAGGTACTGGGGACAACACAGGGTGAGCGGGTAGAACTGCCTTCCCTGATGTCCTGACCAAACATTGCCTGTGTATTTACGTTTTCTCTGAGTTGGTCGCTGCGGTAGTGCTGCCACCTGGTGTTTGTGTGCAGTGGGAATGCTGCCACCTTGTGGGTTGAATGTGTACCACTATTTAATGCTGTGTACATTTTGTAAGGTTTTGACGTGATGGCTCCTTGCCCTGGGGCCGTATGCATGAAGCGGTGTTAGCTGCGTGTGGTGTTATCCCTCTAACTCCGGGTACCTATCTCCGGTTATCGGCGTCATAGAGAACTATGTCAAGCCGTATGCATGGGCGCTTAAACGGTGAGTGTTAGCTAAATGTGAATGTATTTATAGATTTGGGAAATCCCTCTGCATTTGTAGGCTCAAATCTATTAAATGCTATCATATTTAACAGAATTACATACGCAATAAGTGAAATTTAAGCAAATTAACCCTAAAAACGAAGCCATATTAACACAGCAGCCGCATTGGCGGCGATATTACTAGTTATATTTTCGAATCGACGAACGTAAAGTAAACAAATCGCCGCCGCCGCATCGATGTCGCTTTCCATACTGGCGGCGGCGGCGGTTTCTTGACTGTACATTCGTCGATTCGAAAATATAACTATTAATATCGCCACCAATACGGCGGTAGCCTTAAGGAGGGTTCGAATTTAGGGTTAAATTGATAAAATTTCACTTATTGCATATGTAATTCTGTTAAATATGATAGCATTGAGTGGATTTGGGTTCCATCCTGACACTAACCTAACACTAACACCGCTGTAAACCTGCTATGAGCAGAGTTAGAATTTCCGAGTTTAAACGCTCGGTGTTAGGCTTTACACTGCTCCATGCATATGAACTTTTCTGCGCTAAACCAGAAATCCCGCCATAAACGCGTTTTGGGTCGCTAACACCGCTCCATGCATACGGGCCCTGGGCCCGTATGCACGAATCGGGGTTAGTGCCTTAACCGCGGCTAAGGTATCCCCGCAAGGCTAAATGTGAAAATTCGGTATGCACCAATCGGAGTTAGGGCTAACCGCCGACCGTAGCCTCGGCTAAGCTAAACCATTTTCAAATCAGGTTTTACTGCTAGCCGGGGCGGTTAGTGTGTGTGTATGGATGTCAATCTATTCAATGCGATCATATTTAACAGAATTACATCCGCAATAAGTGAAATTTTATCAATTTAACCCTAAATTCGAACCATTATTAAGGCTACCGCCGCATTGGCGGCGATATTAATAGTTATATTTTCGAATCGACGATCGTGCAGTCAACAAATCGCCGCCGCCGCCAGTATGGAAAGCGACGTCGATGCAGCGGCTGCGGCGATTTGTTTACTTTACGTTCGCCGATTCGAAAATATAATTATTAATATCGCCGCCAATGCGGCGTTAGCCTTAATAACGCTTCGAATTTAAGGTTAAATTGATCAAATTTCACTTATTACGTATGTAATTCTGTTAAATATGATCGCATTCAATAGATTTGAGCCAAATATATGGGAAGAAACGCAGAGGGAATTCCCAAATCTATAAATAAACTCACGGTTAGCTATCCACAGCGGCTAAAACATTGGTGAATACCGATCCACACATTTCTCCAACCTCCCGCTACCCTGAGGTAGCTAACCGTGGCTAGTGCCTTAACTCCGGCTAAGCCTAACCCCGATTCGTGCATACGGCCCCTGGTGACCAGGTGGGATGGCCGAATGAGTTGAGCGTCCGTTGGTAGATCGTGGAATTCAAGTCAAACCAAAGACTTACAAAATTGATACTTGTCACTTCCCAACCAGGGCCCGTATGCATGGAGCGGTGCTAGCGGCGTGTGGTGTTATCCCTCTAACTCCGGGTACCTATCTCCGGTTATCTGCGGCGTCGAGAACTATGTCATGCCGTATGCATGGGCACTTAAGCGGTGAGTGTTAGCTAAACGTGAATGTATTTATAGATTTGGGAAATCCCTCTGCGTTTGTAGCCATATATTAGGCTCAAATCTATTGAATGCGATCATATTTAACAGAATTACATACGCAATAAGTGAAATTTTTATCAATTTAACCCTAAAGTCGAAGCGTTATTAAGGCTACCGCCGCATTGGCGGCGATATTAATAGTTATATTTTCGAATCGATGAAGGTACAGTAAACAAACTGCCGCCGCCGCCAGTATGGAAAGCGACGTCGATGTGGCGGTGGGGGCGATTTGTTTACTTTTCGTTCGTCGATTCGAAAGTATAACTATTAATATCGCCGCCGTTACGGCAGCAGCGTTAATATTGCTTCGAATTTAGGGTTAATTTGCTGAAATTTCACTTATTGCGTATGTAATTCTGTTAAATATGATAGCATTGAGTAGATTTGGGTTCCATCATGACACTAACCTAACACTAACACCGCTGTAAACCTGCTATGAGCAGAGTTAGAATTTCCGAGTTTAAACGCTCGGTGTTAGCCCTAACACTGCTCCATGCATACCAACTTTTCGGCGCTAAACCAGAAATCCCGCCATAAACGCGTTTTGTGTCGATAACACCGCTCCATGCATACGGCCCCAGGTGCTCGACATTATTATGTTAGGGCAAGGATTGGTTGGCTCAGTGTCAGCGTAGTGTGACTGAGAGGGATATCAGGTCAAGGTTCTGGCGGACTGGTCTCCCAGTGGGGCAGCACTATAAAGTCACCATGAGTGCACACTGTCACAAGTCAGTACCCGTCCTGATATGAACTTAGATGTTGCCAGGATATAAAACTCCAACAACCAACAAACTTATCTGCAGAACCTATAATAGACTAGTTTGTCATTCCAGCGGCGCGGTGCATTGTGGGATGCATCAAAGAAAAATAAACCTGCACGAAGCACATGACACATGCTAATACACTGGGGGCAGCTATCAAATGTGCTAGTTTCAGCTCATCCCAGCTCTTGTTTGAAACATAGAACACCAACTAAAAAAAATATATATGATATATTAAGATGTTCATCTTTGATCCAGCTTTGCATTTGCATCAATCTAATCAGCACATCTTATACCATCTGCATTTAGATTTTGTTGTATGCCTATTCCATTATGTACTATCATGAATCCATACTTTGATGTACACTGGCAGGCATGGGCACCAGGGCCCGTATGCATGGAGAGGTGCTAGCGGCGTGTGGTGTTATACCTCTAACTCCGGGTACCTATCTCCGGTTATCGGCGTCGTCGAGAACTATGTCACGCCGTATGCATGGAGGCCTACACGGGTTGAGTTAGCTAAACGTGAATCTATTTATACATTTGGGAAATCCCTCGATTTGACAATATGAAAAACGCCGCCAATGCTGTGGCTACATTAATATCGGTTCGAATTTAGGGTTAAATTGATAAGATTTCACTTATTGCGTATGTAATTCTGTTAAATATGACAGCATTTAATAGATTTGGGCGTAAGAAATTCCCGCCGATTCGGCGGCGACGGCGGTGGCCATTTTTACGTGACGTCGACAAGCGGCCGCGGCGGCGATTTGTTTACTTTACGTTCGTCGATTCGAAAATCTAACTACTAATATCGCCGCCGTTACGGCCGCAGCAGTAATATTGCTTCGAATTTAGGGTTAAATTGCTGAAATTTCACTTATTGCGTATGTAATTCTGTTAAATATGATAGCATTGAGTAGATTTGGGTTCCATCCTGACACTAACCTAACACTAACACCGCTGTAAACCAGCTATGAGCAGGTGTTAGAATCTCCGACTTTAAACGCGTGCTGTTTGTCTAACACTGCTCCATGCATACCGACTTTTTGGCGCTAAACCAGAAATCCTGCCATAAACGCGTTTTGGGTTGATAACACCGCTCCATGCATACGGCCCCAGGAGGTACAAGATGGCTGAAGAATAAACACTACACAGTCTCCCTCACAATCCAACATAACTCAACTTAACATGGTGACAGCTGGGTGGAACCTGCCCTTGCAATGAGCTCTGTCAACAGGAAGTCAACAACAACAACAATGGTATGGTGTTGATCTGTCAATGGACAACTGTGAGCTCTGGAATGAGAGTATTGTTGAGATGTGTGAGTGATAATAGGGAACCATGCTGCCTGCTGTGCACTCTGAACTCTGGATGCAAGATTCACCTCTGCCAGAATTAATGGGCATTGACAACTTTGGCTGTAACTAAGTCAAAAATGGTCCGATCTGGATGCTGTCAAGTGCATTCTGTGCAGGACAGAGCCCATTAATATGTGTGTTGTGTCAGATGAAGATGGAAAGTGAAGAAATGCCATGCAGAATTTGAAATTGGTTCACTAAGTAAGGCCTACCACAGATCTCGATCCACTGCAAGTGTAAAAGCATGCTGTTTTCCCTCTTTGGAGTGAAAGTGTAGTGTCCTGACAATATTGCCAATTTTCTGACTACCACCAACTTGTTATCCTTGTGCATAGTCGTGTTAATCCTTGTGTGCTGAGTCCTAGACACCAAACATGGCTACTAATTTGGGAGTTCCATTACCACAACTGAACTGGGACATCAGGGATCAAACTTATGCATTCAGTGAATGGAAGAGCTTCCTTAACAGCTACTTTGTGATCAGTGATGTAGAAAATGAAAAGAAATGGCACTACATCTTGCTGTCAGCTGGTACCAAAGGTCATGAACTCTGGAATTCATGGGGTCTGAGTGATGAAACAAAGAGAGACACCAAGGTATTTGAACAGTTTGAAAAACATTTGGTGGGAACCCTTAACAAATGGGTTATGCGACTTGAACTGGCTAGTTTGGTCCAAAAAGAAGGTGAAGCTGTTGATGATTTTATTTGCCGTCTCAAAGCTAAGGCGATTATGTGCACTTTCTCAAATGAGGAGATGAAAAATGAGCAGATAACGTTTCAGTTGATCAAAGGTATTTTCTGGCCTGAATCACGGAAGAAGTTGATTGAGAAGGGAAACACACATGGTCACGAATAGCACCCTCTCCCGGACCGAGTGTAGAACTTGAACAAGCGATACACATGGTACAGATCTCAGTCAACCAGCTTGAAAAGTTGCGCTTAGGTAGTAAGCAAGATGTTGAGATATCGGCATTGGCTGAGCAGATTATTCGAGGTTGGCCACAACAGGTTAGACAAGTTCCAAAAGTTATTCGGAGCTACTGGTCTATGAGAGACTATATGTCTGTTGAAGATGGGCTTGTATATGCCGGAAATAGACTTGTTATTCCAGAGTCTTTCCGCAAGGAATATCTCGAACGCATTCATGCCAGTCACCAAGGTATCACCAAGTCCCAGTTACGAGCAAAGGAATGCCTATACTGGCCAAACATGTCATCTGACATAGAGACACTAGTAAGTGATTGTGTAATATGTCTACAAAATTCAAAGAGTACCCAAAAGGAGCCTATGCAGCCACATGACCTTCCCTCCCAACCATGGGAAGTACTGTCCAGTGACTTGTTTGAGCTGCATGGCCATACATATATTGTATTGGTTGATCATTTCAGTAAAATGCCCTTTGTACGTGGTCTTCATTCATTGACCAGTCTTGAAGTTATCAAATTTTTCAAGGACATGTTTGCCATTCATGGTGTACCAAAACGACTGTACACTGACAATGGTCCACAATATGATGCGGCATTGTTCAGAAAATTTGCCATGGTATGGGAGTTTGAACATATTACAAGCAGCCCACGATACTCGCAGAGTAATGGTGTGATTGAGAGAACAGTTGGTATTGTTAAAGCGGTCCTGAAGAAAGCCAAGCAGTCTGGGACAGATCCCCAGATGGCGCTTCTGTGCCTCAGAAGTACCCCGCTTGGACCCAGAGTCCCAAGTCCAGCTGAGTTGCTGTATGGAAGGAAGGTTCGTTCAAATCTCCCTGCCAAGGATGAAATTCGACAGTCAGTTAGTGATCATCATAATTGGTTGAGTGACAATGCAAAAAGGTCATCACAGTATTATGACCAAAATGCAGGTCCTGAGTTGCCAGGATTACTCCCTGGTATGAAAGTACTGATGCAGGAACCAGGCAAATCTTCATGGGTTCCTGGAACTGTAAAATCAGTGTGTAAGGAGCCTCGATCATACATGATCAAATCGCCTAATGGAAATGTATTACGGCGTAACCGTCGTTTCTTGAAAGAGCTTAGTGCAGAGGCTAGTAAGAAACTTGGATTTAGCCGAGAATCAACTGACCTAGAGAGCCCTTGTTCTGAAGCTGAACCCCTTCCACAAACCCAATGTTCTGGGAATGAGCAGTCTGTGACTTGCTCGCCCACAAGACCACCCACTGAAAAGAGTGTGAGGTTTAGTGAACGTGCAAACCTCACAGTCATTCGTAGTGACCAACCGGTCAAAGAGGTATTTAGTCGTAGACAGTCTGAAAGAACAACTAAAAAAACATCAAGACTAATTGAACAGTGCGGAGTCATGGTTAATTTTGGTTCTTAGACTTAGTCAGTAGTATGTCTGAGCATTAGACTTATTATGTTGTCAGTCACAACTTTTATTTACATTCAAAGTTAATCACAGTATTAGCCAACTGCAAGAGAAACTATTATCAGAATTTGTGTATTGGAGGAAATATTCAAGATTATCTTTCACTGAAGGAACTGCAATGGTAATAGCTTGTACACATATAACTTGTACACATCAACATGATTATTGTAACACAGGAAGATTGCTGCTTTTCATTTATATTAAATAAGAAAAGGGATGTTGTATACCTATTCCATTATGTACTATCATGAATCCATACTTTGATGTACACTGGCAGGCATGGGCACCAGGAGGTACAAGATGGCTGAAGAATAAACACTACACAGTCTCCCTCACAATCCAACATAACTCAACTTAACAGATTTAGACAAATCTTGGCACTCAGACTAGTGTTAGAGCCATAGCCAGAGTCAGTTTTACTTATTTTATTCATGTATTTATTTATATCCTATGGTTAATAACATCTTCCTTGAAACAAGTTTCTGTTGACACAGGGTGCATGTAAACGACAACGGGTCCAGTGCGGCGGAAGTAAATAGACTCATGAATATTAAGTTTGACCTATATATATGATGAATCGACCTTGAACTTGGTCTCCGCATCACTTCTGTGCTTTTAAAATTAATAGAAATCCAGAGCCCTAACCTTATCAATTTAATATAATCTTTTTGGTAAACATGTTTTCTATATGTGTACCAAGCGATTTGTTTCTAGGTGGTGTGGTTTTAGAGATATTTCACTTTTTCTGTATGAAGATTGCTCACGTCAATGCCTTGAGTTTGTCGGTATGCGCAGTGGCAGTGCAAAACCTAGTTTTATTCAAAATTAATAGAAATCCAGAACCCTAACCTTATCAATTTAATATAATCTTTTTGGTAAACATGTTTTCTATATGTGTACCAAGCGATTAGTTGTGTGTGGTCGGATGGGTGTGATACATCACATATAGGTCAAACTTAATATTCATGAGTCTATTTACTTCCGCCGCACTGGACCCGTTGTCGTTTACATGCACCCGTTGACACATTTGATATTTTAATATTTAGAACAAGAATTGAAAATGGTGATGTTTCTAATGCTTAATTATGGATAGTTGTCTCTTAAATATATTCTTTATATTATTATATTGCATACATGTATCCATGTTTATGCCAAATTGTTCTGTATTTCTATTAATTTTGAATAAAATCGAAGGTTTGGACTACACGTATAGGCAAACTCAATGGCCGGGCGCATTCGTTTTGCTGCCAATGCTGTTTTCAGGGCATGCGCAATCGGAATGATGATCTCGTCTATTAATCTGTACAGCAGGTCCCAACATGCATTCGGGTCGTTCTAAGAATTAACTGAGTTGAAATCATTGTTTCTTAGGATTGCATCCAGTTCATACAAATTTTAATGCAAGTAGGTTCAGTCACAGTGCTCAGTTGTACTTTGGATATCTTCGAGGCTTTTTCTTAGCGATGTAGACAGGCTTGGAGTAACTGTTATTGAATGTAGGCTACCGAAACTGGTGAAACACTTAAAGCTGCATAGTCTGATAAAGGCATCAAATTTTCAAAACCAAAACATTTATCTAGATTTGATCCTACATGTATAACTGAGATACTGATGCACTTATTAAGCATATTTTGCCGCATATAAGGGAATGGCGAGTTAATTAATAGAATGTGTTACTGCTGAAGCCTATGGTGTCAGAGTGTTGGCGTGCTTGCAAAAATTACTTTTACATGTTTGAACTTCAAATATCTCCAAAGTTAGTCATTTAATCCGAAAGTTACTTGAAACTAAAGTAAGATAGATTATAACCATCAACCTAATATATTTATCTCAGAAAATGACAGAAACTCAAAACCATCGGACTATGCAAGTTTAATATAAATGGTCTGACATGTGTCTTTTGCTGAGTGTAACATTTTTTAACTCAACCTCATGTGCTGCTGCAAAGTGCTTCATTGATCGGAGTGCTAGTGCCTCGGATTGAGTGCCTCCAATATCCACATTCAAATCACTAATTACTAGAACTTCATCTTTATCAAGAAAAGTAGTCTCTGGCGAAAATCGCAGAACTTTATGGATTGTGATCACAGTTGATATGGCCAAATAAAACAAACTTGGTGATCATCCACGCCTGTAAGACAGATGTAAAGCCTGTACTAACTCGCCATAAGGGTTGAGATTATGCTTGTATAATGGTGCTGTCACACTACAAGGTATCTCACAGGTGCGCCGCCAATGCGCAAAATCACTTTTTAACGTCGAGACACGCAAACATTTTGGCGCGCTGGGAAAAGTTAGACATAAGTGCAACATAGTGGTAGCATGCGGCCGATGTTGTGGTAACGTATATCGACGCGCGAGAAAAAAAAAGAAGAAAGAAGGTGGGCGCAACGTGAGGGAACGAGCCTCACGCATGTGCAGCGTGTGCCTAGCGTTCGCATAACGTTAGCGACCAGCCATGTGTTGCACGACGTATGAGAGCGTTGTGCCAGCAGGTGATCGACACATGACCAACAACACTCCAGCGTGTTTCGGCGCGTGTCGGTGTGGCGCCAGCGTGCAATCAGCCCACCAAGATTAAGCGAGCGGCAGAGGCGCAGCCAACACGTCCAAAATGTCGAGACACGGTGGAGAAATGCCAAGAGCATGTCGGCCATACGTTATGCATACGTCGGTGGTACGTTACAGACGCGCTGATGGAATGCTCGCCGTCAGAGGGAAAAAAGTCAACGTAAGACGTCAGAACAACGCTCCTCCAACGCGCATCTAACGCATCTCGACGTGCCTCTAACGTCGCGATAACGTTGGCACCCGCGCGTTGTCGCACGTTGAAAGTTTTGTGCAAGCACAAAACTTTGCCGAACCCCTACCGCGCGCCACCGAACATCGCCATAGATCAACGTATACCAACGCGCGGGTAACGCATGCGTAACGCAAAGTGACGTATCCCGACATAGCGCCAAAAAATCACATACGTCGACACATGTTGGCGAGAAGCGTCGTAATGTGACAGCACCATAAAACCAGACTGACAAATAATTAAAGAAGTATTGAAATTGACGAAAATCCGTGGAGATCTTTCGTCCCTGGTTAAACTCTCGTATGTGGTTATCCCCCTCGCGGGATCCGACCAAAAACCAACAAAACTAACAAAACGGCAGAAACGCTAGCTTAAGAACTTCAAAGAGTACACCGTCATTTCAGCGCATACCAATATAGTTCAATTCTGATGCACTAGATGGCGGCAAATATATTTCTATTTACGACATAACCGGTTTAACGCAATTTAAAATATACGAGCAATAATGCAACTACATTAGTTATAGATCATTATCCATTACTGATAAATAAATTAAATGGTATATCTCGAAGTACAAAGATTGTCGTAATGGGTAATCTACGACGGCCAATCAAAATGTTCAGAATACGTCATGTGACTTTCAAACGAATCGTTGCGGTAAATATAAACTTTGTTTTGGAAGCAAAGCTGGTGCGCTGATTTTGTCCTGTTTGATCAATCTTAGGAAGGTATGTAAATCAACCACACGAAATACCTTATTGGTGATTTCCGAAAAGTGTATGTGTGTATAGGTTAATATGCATAATATAAATAAGAATGGAAAGTGTGTGTTCTGCAATGAGACAGTTGCACTGCGTGGCACTGTCACTGCCCGTGAGCCGTGTGTGGACTGTGGTCTGACTGAGGCATCACCCTCTACCCTCTAGACTAGTGTACTGGTAGTAAACTGTGATAGCCAACACTAATTTAAATTGGGACGCTTTCACTCCAGGAGTGCTGTACACACAGGAGTATTTAATCCAAACATATTGTGTCCGTAAAATGCTTTGTCAACCGTACATATATACGTTTCATGATTATGATTAACATTCTTTCAACTTTGCCTACCTTTAGGATTAGGCTTTAGTTTAGTCTAGGAAGCTTTGGAATGTCACCGTTAGTAGGCACCTGCATAAAAATTTAGAATTCTTTCTTTAATTATCTAACTAGCCTAGAATTAAAGAGCTTACTTTACAGATAAAAACACTTCTTAGTTAAAAAAAATATATTCACTATGTAAAAAGTTATTGCGATTTTAAGTTGTAAATAATGATGGGTTTTTGTACTGTCATTATAGTCAGGCAAGTGAAGAAAATAAGTGTACTGGCAAACTCAGGGGCAGTGTGCATTCGTTCTGCAGCCCAGCTGTGACAATCCAGCCCAAACTATGCAACCAGCAGTACTTTTGGGTGTTCAAAACACACAGGCGATAGGTCCAATCTGGTTTGAACCATGATTATATGATTTAGAAATGTGTAAATTACACAGCTATACTAGTTTTACCTATTGCTATTGCCATTTACTTAGCTTTTCTGATGATGCAAAACTTCAGATCCTCAAAAAAAGTGCTCAGAATCAATTGCCAGTAGCAAAAACGAGATAATAATAAATTAAATTCTGTCCCACATCTTTTCAATGTATTTCCACCATTGTGAGACCTTATGGGCATGCACAAAGCTCCCCGCCCTGCAACCATATAACTTTCATTTGGTCACAAAAATGGGAGGCAGACATGTTGGCGATTTCAATATGCCACCTAGCGGAAATGCGGGTACCTACCGTTAGCTCGTCTTTGGAATTTGACGCATTTGCTACTGTTTTCTAGACTTAGCTTTGAAAGTGTTGTTTAATTATTATAGACTGGAATAAATTAATGTTGATATGAAATAACAAAAACAGATGAAGCCTATTCAGATAATTAGTAATGTAGATTTTGTACTGATTCAAGTTATTGTAGTTACATTACTCAGTACTGAAGTAGCCTAAGTAAACTAGTAACTTATTGCGATTTAGAAAGTCGTGATTAGCCCACCAACTCCAAGTGATCTTGAGTTTTAAGCCAAACATAATTTGTATAGTGAATTTGCTGTTTGGGGGGCAGTGATATCTTTTATATTTTAATACACTACTGACATCCATACGACGTATGATACGTGCCCCCACCCCGTCCTGTACTGTTCTGCTAACGCTAGTAGTAGAAACAGTATTTCTACTCTTGACTGGCCCTAACTTGTAGGCTATTACTAGTAGTATTAATTAGTTTTTTTTCTTCTTGAAGATTTATACTGCCTATTATGGATAAGCCTGAATAGACTTGGTTTCACCATTAGACAGTTTGTTGATAGAAAGCCCGAGCCTACACTTTTACCGCCCCAAGGGATTTTTAACCTCCCACACCATAGACATGGTATGAGAGCAACTGGCCTTTGATGACGCTGTAAGTTATCCACAGCGGTGGAAATCCAAATTGGCAGAGGTGGGGGCATGGGGAATCGAACCACCGACCTTCAGATTAGGAGTCTGACCTAGAAAAAAGTCAGACACTCTAACCACTCCGCCACAGAGAACACCACAATATTACATTACAATTTGGGTTTATTAACTAAGCAATAATATATCAGCCACGATAACTAGTGTCATGGGGTGGTGATGAAAATGGGAGCGGGACTCGAACCCACATCTTTTTACATTCCAGGCCAGTGTGCTAACCATTACACCACTGAGGCTCCCTTATATCACCATACCTACTTGTCTATGTGGCTCTTTGTCTGAGAGGTCAATGCAGACCACTACATGTCCCGCTGGAATTGTAAAATGTAAGTCTTTTGATGCTTACAATTACATACATACAGGCAACACACTTACACACATGTACACAGGGCAGGTTCAACAACTATACAGCACATAGCTTGTACAGGATCCTGGTCATGGCATCAGTGTCATTGGGGGTGATGAAAATGCAAAATATTGTGCCTAGAGATCTCTTGGCATTCTGGGCCAGTGTGCTAACCTTTATACCACCTAGGCTCCCTGATATCACCATACTACCCATGCCTACCTGTCTATGCGGCTCCATGCTTGGGAGGTCAATGCAGACCACAACATTAGCATGTGCTTCAGTGCCATTATGAATTATATATGATTAATTAGGTAGTTGATGTTCAACTTTTAAAACAAAAACGGAATGTATTTGGGGTGTAATGGATAAATAAGTTGTTCTGCTGTTAGGATACAATATCTACATCAAGGATGAAAGATCTCCGCGATTTCGCGGATTTCCGGGATTTTTCCTGTATACTAATGGGTTTTTCTTTGCTGCTGGTCCTAAAAAGGGGGAATCGGGGGTAAAAACTTAAACACGTCACAGCTTATCCTAGTTAGGCTTGTTGTGTTCCACATATATCCTATTTTAAGGCACAATTAAAAGAAAAGCAGTTTCGACCCCGATTGCACATCAGGGTGGCTTTGAACTTGACTAAGTGGAGAACGTTACGCGTGTTTCGGTGTGACACAAAAAGCCGCCTAGTGTCAGATTTAGAACTAAACCCTTATTTTTTCCTAGTACGGTTTTGAACTGCACTCACTAGGAGTAACTATGTGCAATTTTATGAGGGTCCATCCACTTGAGAGTAGAACAGAGGACTTATAAAATTGTGACACTGAAACATGTGTGACATGGAAAGGAAAAGTTTTTTTTTCAAGATCAAACAAACACCACAGAGCATGAAAAGGTATTTATGCTTATTAGTTTTTGACGCTGTGGACATATTTCAAAGTAATTTTGTAATACTTCCATAACTTCTGATGTTATTGGAGTTGTAACGCATGTTTCATGTGACATGTAACGCATGTTTCATGTGACACTCAATAATAACTTGGCTCAGAAATTGCTAACAGTATGCACACAAAAAAAGTTTTTGTTAAGGGTATTATTTCTACACATTACATGTATGCAAGTATGTCTTTTGAGTGTTACAAATTTTGCTTATAATGGGCTCTTCTTCAGTTTTGGTCCTAAAAAGGGGGAATCGGAGGTCAAAACTGAAATATGTTACAGTCCATCCCAATTAGGCTTGTTGCATTCCACATACATCCAATTTTAAGACACAATTTAAAACAAAAACAATTTGGACCCAGACTGCAAGTCAGGGTGGCTTTGAACATGACCAAGTGGAGAATGTTACGCGTGTTTCGGCCGACACAAAAACCTTCATTATGTAATATTTAGAACAAGACCCTTATTATTTCCTAGTTATGTTTTGAATAGCAGTCACTAGGAGTAACTAAGTGCAATTTTATGAGTGTTCGTCCACTTGAGAGTAGAACAGAGAAGATATAAAATTGTGACATATTTCAAAGTTATCTTGGAACACTTCCCTAACTTCTGATGTTCTTGGAATTGTAACACATGTAACATGTAATGCATGTTCCATGTGACACTCAATAATGACTTAGGTTAGACACTGCTAATAGCATGCAAAAAATGTATTTGTTCAGGGCATTATTTGTACACATTACATGTATGCAAATATTTCTTTTGAGTGTTATAAGTTTTCTTATGTAGAAAAAGATATTGTGATGACTTAGAGGATGAAGATGACAACAGGTGAACGCGTGATAGCATCATAGCGCAACATCCTGTTTATAACTTGACACCACATCATCAGTAGGTGTGTAGATGCCCACGGTATATTTGAAAATCATGGTGAGAAGAGATTTGATCCATTATTGGATTTTGTATCGCGAAATAATTTTCGCCGTTACGCGTGTTTCATCTTCATCGAAGTGTGACACGCCACACTAATAGCATCATAGCGCAACATCCTGTTTATGACTTGACACCACATCATCAGTAGGTGTGTAGATGCCCACGATATATTTGAAAATCATGGCGAGAAGAGATTTGATCCATTGTTGGATTTTGTATCGCAAAATAAATTTTCGCCGTTACGCGTGTTTCACCCGTGACACAAAGTTTTTATTTCACTTTTAATGCATTTTAGGAAATAATATTATAACTTTTGTGTTCAGAACTAGGCATCTATAGCCGTGTTCACACGGACGATGTAAATCGATTCGTAGAAAGCGACTTGTATAGTTCGCCTCACATTCGTCGTGTGAACGGACGTCTGAGGCGGATTAGGGCTGATTCGACTCACGTGATGCGGATCCTGTAAACCACCTATCTTGGTAGTTTACGTGAGGCGATTTCTGTGATGCGGATAATTTTGCCCGTGTGGACGCATCTGATGCGGATTAAGCACCTCACACGCATGCGCAGTCGAGACCTTAGTTTGTTGACTTTCCGGTCGATCAAAAGTGCATATTATATAATTTGGTCTATGAACCTGTTAGAGGTGCACATATATTTTGTTCATGATTTATTTTTAGGGTTTCACTGCCCAGCAGAAGTTTTGACCGTTCCAAACCAATACGATTCAGTCATTACATATCTAGGTCGAACCCACACTCTCTGGTGCCGGCGTTGTCGAACCCAAAATGGCGCTGGTTAGTCTGGACTTGCTCATGCGCAGATATCCACTTCCGCCTCACGCAGTGCCCGTGTGAACGGGCGGCTAATTCGACTCACCTGATTCGATTTGTGTGATTCGCCTCACATTTTGTCCGTGTGAACACGGCTTTAGATGCTATCCTACTTAAAGCAGCAGGGTTTTTGCATGGTTGGATATTGTGAAAATTGAAGGTGAACGCGTGTTTCATGATGTGAAAATTGAAGGTGAACGCGTGTTTCATGATGTGACATCTCATGAAACACGCGTTATGCTCACTTTCAAGCATCGTTGTTTTACACACAGACACTCAACAGTCCTAAAATTAGTTTTCTGACATTTTTGCATGTTACAACTTTGCAAATAAACTAGCTATGTTTGAATATTTTGGTCTACAATGAAGTAGTTTCCAACACAAGTAGTACCGTTTCACCATTCCCATTTTTAGCTGTCATATTTGCGTGACAAATGAATCTATTTTTGCAATAGAAAATAAACCAAACATTTTTTTCTCACTGGATTGCTGTCATTGCTTCTTTGGGGTATAATAAAAGGAATTTTCTTCATTTGGTATGAAAAGGACAATTAATTTAGACGAAAACAGTTACAATGTGAGGACCAACCAATTAGGACCAGCAGCAAAGAACAACCCTAATACATTGCGCCCTTCCTGATCTGACCTTAGATGTTGCCAGGATGTAAAACTCCAACAACCAACCAACCAACCAATACGTTATTTCACGCTGCAGCACCATCAGCGTATACTAATGTGGTCAAACGCCGCAGCACTAGCAGCATATACTACTAATGCCTTCACTATCAGCGCATACCGATATGTGGTGCAAACACTGCAGCACTAGCAGCATATACTACTAATGCATGCTTCAAACGGCGCAGCACTATCAGCATATACCAATATGTATGAAATCCGACTTCCGGGAATTTTCAGCGATTCCCTGACAATGCTAAGCCTATGGGAGAATATTAGCATTTCCACTTTTTTTCCCAGAGACCACTTTCATCCCTGCTACATATTCATGATATTGTGGAGACTGCTTCGTTTGATTTGATATAATTATAAATCCGTGTATCCTGAATGCAGGGATGAAAGATCTCGCGATTTCGGCCATTGTTGAGATTCACTGATTAACTTTCGCAAAATGTCAGTATATATATATATATTATGTATCACAGCAATTTATTGGTCCGAATCCCGTTCTTATTACCTTAGAGGTTGCTAGAGCATAAACCCAAACAAGAAAGATTTAGGTATGGGCAATAATATAGTCACAACAAGGACGGTTGAAACCTGACTTCCAGTATTTTCCCGCAATTCCCTGACACAGTGAGAGTGGTAATCCTGTTGGGGAAAATCCGCGTTTTCACGGAAATTCGAATTCCGCCTGATTTCCGCGTTTTTTGTCGGAGGCCACTTTCATTCCTGTTAATGGCGGATAAACCCTGCTAAATATATGTTATGTAAATTAATTTTATATTGTATTTGTAAAATGTAAACCATTGGCATGGTAGGAGAGTAACTTTTCTACTTGCCCGAGTGGCAAAGCTACTTGCCCAAGGCCAAACTAAAATCTGCTACTGCAGATCAGAAAAATAACAACTTGCCCGTTTGGGCAGGTCACCAAGAACTTCAACTGCCCAACAGAGTAAACTATGTGCTCAGGCAACCACGCAGTCCTTTTTGTCCGACCCTGAAATGATCTATGATATTCTTCCATCTGCCAATTTTGACTTGCCCCATATCAAATGTTCTTGTCCCACTCAAATTGTCGTTAAAAGAATAAATTTGCGAGTTGTGTCATTACAAAATATCTAGGATGTAAAACTGCATTAAAGAAACAATAATTTTATGGCAGAAACCTGGTGAGGGGAAATTACCCATATTGCCACACACACACACACGCACACATTCGAAAAATGTCTTATCCCTGTGGTGAGTCACCATTAGCAACATACTGTATGCTATCACCATACTCAATATAATGTAATTATGGGATATCGGGTCATGGTGCTGGTGGCCTAGTCTCGCAGGGGGCAGCGCTATAAAGTTGCCATGAGTGCGCACTGTCACAAGTCAGTACCCTTAGATGTTGCTAGGACGTAAAACAACAGAAACTATAAAAGTCGTCATGGGTGCACATGGTCACACATCTCCCCCACTAGGAGACCAGGCTGCCAGCACCATGACCTGATATCCCACTCGGTCACATTATCCTGACACTGAGCCAAACCATTCCTTTCCCTATCCTAATAATAAAAATAATGCCGAAGTCATTGGTTTGAGTTTATTATGTACAGTATAACATTATGTGACGGAGGGAATGAGGGGGAAGGGAGGCATCAGAACTGGGCAATTTTAACCCCGGTGCATTGGTAGTGTGAGTTTGTAGCTAGCTTGGCTTTTGCCTGCCTGCCACTTGCCTGTGGATCCTCGTGTGAGCCTCGTGACTCACGTTCGCGTGCGTGTGTCCACGTTAAACCGTGTAAGTTGTAGACCATGTGCCAGGTACAATGTCCGTTGGGCGGGATGTCACAACTATTACCAGCCTCATTCTGAAACCTATGTCATTTTCACGGCCACGTATATTTTTTACAATTAATTGAAATAAATATTCATATTATAATTAGGTTTCAACCGTCTGTATTTATATGCTAATTTCAGGATATGCTGTCAATGAAATCATATGAATTTGATAGCAGGTCCGTATCTTTCCTAGAAAGTCTTGAACTTAAATTGAACCACACTTACTTACTTGAACTTAATTTTCCCCATTTCAAGGCCTTGAATTTAACCTATTTTGGGTAATTAGCCTTGAATTGTATTAAACTGTCCCCACTGATCTAAATTAGTTCGAAATCGCCATTCGGCATAAGATAACCCGACATGCCTATGTTTTTTACTGAAATCCAAATGAAAATAGTGTTGAATTCCCATCAAAAGCAGCCTTGAATTAGCCTTGGATTCCATATTTTCACATGTATGTATACATACCCTGTTATATGAATTGTTATTTTGTTGTTTGGTAAATGTTTATTTTGCTGCATAAATTCTATTGTCAGCCCGGAAGTACTGGTCTTCCAGCCATTTCTTTTTCCAATTTAGCATTACTTACACAAAAATAGTATCTTGGATTCCGAGAGTGAGCGAGTGAGACCATATACACATACACAATCGTGTGTGTGTATTGATATATAATATGCATGTGCCATAATTCACACACAGCATATTCTCGAAATGATTATGCATTCACACGATATGGTGTGTGGGACCCATTGGAGTTAAGGTAGTATATAGGTCAGAGTCATGGCGCGCTCACTGGGTGACCTTTGCGCCCGGCTCCGACGCGTGTGAATGGGGAGCTTTCATGAGCCAGTTCTCTCGCTTTACACTTGGTGGCAGCACCCGGTCCCGGTCCAAGTTGGACAGAAGGGTGTCGGTGTGTGTGTGTGTTGGTGTTGGTGATGTATGTGTGTGGTGAGGGTTTAGGGATGTGGTGGGAGTGTAGGTATGTGTGTGGTGGGGGTGTAGGGATGTGGTGAGGGTGTAGGTGTGTGGTGAGGGTGTAGGTATGTGGTGACGGCTTAGGGGTGTGGTGGTGGTGTAGGTGTCTGGTGGGGGTGTAGGTGTGTGGTGAGGGTTTAGGGGTGTGGTGGGGGTGTAGGCGTGTGGTGAGGGTTTAGGGGTGTGTGGTGGTGAAGGTGTTGTGTGTCTGTGGTGGGGTTTTAGGTGTGTGGTGGGGGTTTAGGTGTGTGGTGGGGGTTTAAGGGGTACTGGTGGTATATGTGTGTGTCATGGGGTGTAGAGGGTATAGGTGTGTGGCGTGGAGTGTGTCATGGCTGTTTAGAGCTGTGGTGGGGGTGTAGGTGTGTCATGGGGTTTTAGGGATGCTAAAAATTGTGAGGTGGCGCTCTGCAAGACACCCCTACACCTCCACCACAAACCACCTACACCCCACCACACACACCGTCAACTCCCACCACACACACCTGCACCCCCACCACATCCCTAAGCCTGCACCACACCCACCCAAATCCTCACACTTGATAGTAGAAGGAACTGCTTCTATCCAACCAAAGCATTACAGAGACCGGCATGGTGTGCTATCTGACGAGACTCATGCAAACTGAAAGGTCCCCATTCAACATACCTCAGCCTCTGTGTGTCACACATGAGATGGATATGGTCTGTGATTTCACAGGCACTTTTACTGTTAGGTACACGCTGCTATGACCTCCATCTCCTTCCCCCTTCCCCATCTCTCTCCCTTCCTGACCCTACCCCACCGTACCATATCCTCTCTCCTCTCTCCTCTCTCCTCTCTCCTCTCTCTTCTCTCTTCTCTAATCCTCTCCTCTCCTGTCCTTTCCTCTCCTCTCCTCCCCACTCCCGGTGATCTCGGAAGATATTTACATCTATTTGAACGGACATTGCTTTCTTTCTTCAGGTCGAGTTAAGGGCTGTGTATCGTATTGTGGACGCAAGACTACGTAACCATGGGTATGTCGAGTGTAAAAGATTATAGCATTAAGTCCAATAAGAAAGGAACAAACAAAAACAAATCAAACCCAACAAGCAGGAGATATGACAACCACTGGTTCCCCTTATCTACTGCTAATTGTTGATGTAGCCATTCACGTTTGGGAATTTTCTTTAATTGAGATATATTTAATTATTTGACGTGCAAACATGGCAAATTTATTTTGGCATGCACGCCAAAACTCTGACACCATAGGCTTCTGCAGTAACAGGTTCTATTAAATTGACTCCGTATTCCTTTCTATGCAGCAACAAATTCTTAATGACTGCACTAGTATCTAAGTTAAATATGTAGAATAAAATCTAGATAATTATTTTGGTTTTGTGTTTTCATCGGACTATATAGCTTTAATTTACAAGGATGAAAGATCTCCGCGATTTCGCGGATTTCCGGGATTTTGCCTGTAGCTATAAGTGTATACTAATACGTTGCGCCCTTCCTGATATGACCTTAGATGTTGCCAGGATGTAAAACTCCAACAAACAGCCAACCAATACATTATTTCACGCCGCAGCACTAGCAGCGTATACTACTAATGCCTTCAACCGCCGCAGCATGGTCAGCGTATACCGATATGTGGGGCAAACGCCGCAGCACTAGCAGCGTATACTACTAATACGTGCTTCTAACGCCGCAGCACGAGCAGCGTATACTACTAATACATGCTTCAAATGGCGCAGCACTATCAGCGTATACCAATATGTATGAAATCTGACTTCCGGGAATTTTCAGGGATTCCCTGCCAATGCTAAGCCTATGGGAGAATATCAGCATTTCCGCTTTTTTTCCCGGAGACCACTTTCATCCCTGAATTTAATTAACCTTGAATTGTCCAATGAAAGCATGACATTTTCGAAACCCAAACTCTTGACTAGATTTAATCTTATATATATGCAACCTAGATACCTGTGCACTTATTATGTGTCATGAACAAACCATCAACACGAAGCATCATACACAATTATCAACCTGTTTTAAACACATTGAACATTATATAAGACAGCCAAAATATCTTGTCATCTATAAACTTACCGTGTTTTTTAAAAGAGGAAAGATTTAACCCTTGACGATTGCTTGAGTTGCCCCGAGTATATACTTTCTACTCGGTGCTGCTCCCCATTTTTGCATGAACTACAGTGACTGGTGCACAGCAGGAGCCACTCGCTTAATTCTACAGGATCGTGCTGTAACTAATACACCACACATCAAACTTAGACTATATAGACTGTCAATTTTCAATTGTATGATGGCTGGAATACCAGTGCTGCGGCGCTGACATTTCCATTTTCACGAACCACAGTAACTGGTGCTGTACATTATACAGCAGGAGCCACTCCCTTAATTCTACAGGATCGGTGCTGTAACTAATATAGCATGATCAAACTTAGATTATATAGACTGTCAATTCCAATTGTAAGATGCCGGAAGACCTTCAAAGCAATAGGACTATGCAACTTTAAGCTGAGTAGATTGTAGACTGGATGGCCTGCCATTTCTGTCCTCTACATTTTGGTGTGTGCACCAAAATTAATTTGGCATGTTTTCACCTCAAAATATGTCCCAACGTTTATCCTTTTAAATGTAAGTTCCTTCGAACTATAGACGTATAGTAAAATTGATTAATTATCTAATTAATATGGCAGAAACTAAAAACCATCAGATTACGCAACTTAACGGTGTGTTTACATGATGCAACAAGTTGCACAACTTGTTGGGTACAACGAGGTGCAGTGTAGGTGCATCGACCACTCACATGGTGCCATCTATGAAAAGATCCAGCGAACCAGGTCACAATAAAATAGAGCGATTTCTCATTTTGTTGCATGTTGTGCTCAACAAGTTGCACAACTTGTTGCACCATGTGAACGCATGCATAGATGAGTTGGTGTGTCATTTGTTAATACTTTATTCCTTTCTTTTTTTTTACATTTCAGATGGCGTGGGACTCCTTGTAGACCTTGGGGAGCCGGAAGGTCCGTTCATACCATAGCTGTTGGAACACGTCATATGTTTGCAGGAACATTTTGCTTTCGAAATTTTTATTGGCGACAATTGTTTATCAATTTGGTTTGTTTATTTGTTGGATATTTACATTCTAGCCACATATCAGGTCATATAAACGAAGGCAATTGGATGTATTCTTCTTTTCTTTCTTTTTTACGTTGTTCATTAAATAGGGTTGGTGCGGGTCCTTGAAAACCTGGAAAGTCATTGAATTTGATAATTCAGGATTCCATGCTTGCAAAGTCATGGAGTTTGTATAAAGACCCTTGAAAATCATGGGAAAAGGGACGTCATGAGTATACTATATTCGCTGACCTGCCCAAGTTAGCCGCCAGCCACCACTGTAAGGTCTAAGATCATTATGTTCTTTATTCATTCGTCGGTGATGTTTTGTATTTAAAGTGAGTTTTTGTGGGTTTGTTATCCTGCCTCTTGATTTATATATTAAAATTGTACATATGTTCATTATTCTTTTTTATGCTTATTTACACTTCACATCTTACACAGTGAATCGACTATGAATACGGCCACGCTTCAGCGATTTAAAATTAATGAACGTCTTTCAAACGTCCCTGAATTTTGCACTGGAAGATTTTGGATATGCCAAAATGGGTATGAACCCTGTTAAAGTCCTTATGAATGTGTTACTGTTTAAGCAGGGATGAAAAATCTCCGCAATTTCGCGGATTTCCGCGATTTGTACTGACTGCAAACTCGCATCACTATCACTGTATCAGCATATGCCAATACGTTATTCAAATGCTGCAGCACTATCAGCGCAGGCATGGGTGATAAGACAGTCACAATAAGGACAATGTAACACTCTCCAGGAGTAGCCTGTACTGACTGATCAGTGGAATGGTGCTCAGATAGTGCTTGGAGAGTAGTGTGTGAAACCTGACTTCAAGGAATTTTCCGCAATTCCCTTAAAGTGCTAAGCCTATGGGAGAATATCTGCGTTTTCGCAGACATTCAGATAATCTCACCATAGATTTCAGATTTTTTTTGGCGGAGACCACTGATCTCTGTTTAAGGCTGCTGACTACACATCATCTCTACTTTCACTTCAGAAAGTATCCCGAAACCAAGTGTCCTGGTCAGCACTGTAGAAGAGTTACTTAAACAAGGTAAGTTAAATCTTCACTCCTACCCAACCAATTTTCTACCCACTACTAAGCACAGTTTGTCATTGGTAATTACAACTGTTTTTAGTTTAAATATGCTCATTACACAATTACAATATTTATAATGAACATTTGCGGCCTAAGCATATAGAGTAGTAACTTCCAAATGACAGCGCTTTAACAAAACCAGTGTTGTCATGACATAGCTCTAGTAATAGCCTGGTGTGCTAACCGTTACACTACTGAGGCGCCCTGATAGAAGCACCTTATCCACGTCTACCTGTTTATGTGACTCATTGCCTGAGAGGTCAGTGCACACTACTAGTACTACACTCGTCCCCGTAGAATTGTAACTCTGGTAAATTGTTTACCTCCATAAGTCATGTAATTCTTACAATTACCAGGGATGAAAGATCTCCGGGATTTCGCGGATTTCTTCTGTAGCTATAAGAGTATACTAATACGTTGTTCAAACGCCGCAGCTCTATTAGCGTATACTACTAATAAATGCTTCAAACGCCGCAGCACTATCAGCTTATACTACTAATACGTGCTTCAAACGTATATGTAATAAACCTGACTTCTGGGAATTTTCCCCGTTTCCCTGACGATGCTGAACTTATGGGAGAATATCAGCATTTCCGCTTTTTTTTTCCCCGAGACCACTTTCATCCCTGAATTACATACATACATGCACTTAAATATATACACACAGAGTAGGTTCAACAACTATCAGGGATGAAAGATCTCCGCGATTTCGCAGATTTCCGGGACTTTTCCTGTAGCTATAATTGTATACTAATATGTTGCGGCCATCCTGATATGACCTTAGGTGTTGCCAAGACGTAAAGCTCCAACAACCATCCAATACGTTGTTTCACGCTGTAGCACCATCAGCGTATACTAATATGTGGTGCAAACGCCGCAGCACTAGCAGCGTATACTACTTATGGCTTCAAACGCCGCAGCAGGGTCAGTGTGTACTACTAATACATGCTTCAAGTGGCGCAGCACTATCAGCATATACTACTAATACATGCTTCAAACGCCGCAGCACTATTAGCGTATACTACTAATACATGCTTCAAATGCCGCAGCACTATCAGCATATAGCAATATGTATGAAACCCGACTTCTGGGAATTTTCAGGGATTCCCTGACAATGCTAAGCCTATGGGAGAATATCAGCATTTCCGCATTTTTTCCCGGAGACCACTTTCATCCCTGAACTATACAGTGTGTAGCTTGTGTGGTATCCAGATCACGGAAACCAATGCGGTGGAGGTGATGAAAATGGGAAATATTGTGTCTATAGCAGGATTCGAACCCAGACCTTGTCATTCCGGGGCTAGTGTGCTAACCATTACACTACCTATGCTCACTGATGCAATCACCCTCTCTGTGCCTACCTGTTTGTGGCTCATTGCATGAGAGGTCAGTACAGATACTATAATTACTAGGTAAATGATGCTATTATTGAGCAACATGCTATTTTTAGATATTCTCGGTTATTTATCTCATGGATAAGATGCTTATCCATGAGATAAGCATCTTATCCATGGTGGAAACTTATAGGCAGTATGTGTAAGTTGTATAACTTACCCAGCCAATGGATGGAGGGCTTACTGCAATAAGTCAACTTGCGCTGCAACGGATGAGCCCATCATCCATTATGCTATGTAGCAAGTCCCCTGATATATCAATGGCAGGTCCGTATGTGGCCTGGAAAGTCATGAACGGTCTCAAACTTAATTTGCCCCATTTCAATGCCTTGAATAGCCTTGAATTTAACCTATTTTTGGTAATTAATCTTGAAAAGCCTTGAATTCCATTAAACTGTTCTAAATTAGTCTGAAATCGCCATTCGGCATTGTTTTTTCCTGAAATCCAAATGAAAATAATCTTGGAATTCCTATCAAAAACAGCCTTGAAATAGCCTTGAATTCCATATCTTCACATGTGTGCGGACCTTGCAATGGTTTGCAGAGTTCTAATGTTGAATTCATGTTTTCGTGTATCACCATTACAGATGATGTAGGCGTCCTTGCAGACCTCACAGAACCGGAAGGTCAGTCGATAGAATCCCGCTACTACACTAAATTTCAAATCTTGAGGTTTTTCATGGACATCACAGTACCACGTGACAATTATTTACACCACCATTTTGGTTGGCATTCTGTAACCAACATAGACAGGTTGTGTGGGTTTAAATGTTAATCTTTGGACTGTTACCCTATAATTTACATCAAGGGGGGGGGGGGGAGGGGAGGATGAGGCAGGGGTAAAGTTTACAGGGTGTGAACCAAAGATAATGACTCAAATAGGCTTATACCCCAGTCACACTACTGCTTGTGGCCACAAAAAAAGGGTGGTTGTCAGTGGTTACTGACCTCCTTGTGACCAAAATGGTCGCAGGGAAGTTGCAGCAACCAACAAAAACCTTAGGTCAGCGACCATTGCTTTGGTCGCAAGGAGGTGGGTTCATCTTCCGAATACCGGTAGTTAAGTACCCGGGGAGAGGACAAGCTTGCACAGGACCGGATGTAGCCTCAGTACGCAACTCTGCAGCGGTGTAGCAGCAGCGAGTTGGGAGGGCTACTCAAATTAAGGTAAGTTTTAGTCAAAAACAGTACAAGGAGGATATATTTTCAATGAACATTTTCTCTATATTGTGTGTTATGATGTTTGTGTGAAAAAATCTAGAGTTTGCGGTCTTAACACGCTCACTAATCAGTTCTAACACTTGTCGTCACAGAACAAGACTGCGAGAGTCATGTCTGATACTGCTCTCGGCTGTTCGAACGTACACCACGACATGGCAAGTAGACGCATTGAATGAATACACAATCACAGGCTAATATTCTCAGTGGAGAAATGGCACGTATGATGTCAGTGGATGAACAGCCTAGTACATTGATGGCTACTAACAGAAACTCACATGCAAGTGATTCTGATGCAATTTCAGTAGAGAATACGCGAGCCAGTACAAAAGCTAAGCAAAGAAAGAAAATGGCGGTGGACTCAAAACAGAAGATGCGCTAGAAAAATACTGAGCAAAGTACGGCGGCCTCTAGTATTGGGTGCAGTGGTGATGCACAACCATGTGATATGGCTGAAATTAAGTTGATGTTAACAGAATTACGTGAGTTGAGACATTCTGCGCACGAAGCAGAGCCGTAGAAGAGGAATACACGAGGAACGCTTATGACGTCAACTATGACCAGACGTATGTAGGTCACCAAGGCGGCGCGTGTCAGGACGGTTGGCAAGACTACAAGGAGTTTGACAAAGATGACAGCTATGGCATATGACGAGGATGACGGTGAAGAGTCTGTCAACTCGTCAAGCATCAGGAGCATTTGGCTGTGCTGAAAGCAGGATTTCACAACTCAGAGAAGTCGACAGATAAGGTGGCAGAAAAGGCGACAAAACCCTCGCCTTTTAGTTCATTCAAGCCACCCGTACCGCCAAAGCGATTTGCATCGGAGGCGGCGGGGTCAGCAGCTATGGCAAAAACTTCGACTACAGCGTCAGCCTCAAGACAAGCTAGCAATAGTGCATCAACGGTGAAAAACAAAGTATGACGAGAATTTAAACTGGAGACAGGGCTTCACGAAGGAGCTTTGCTAACTGAACTGGAAGAATTGTACAAGAATGTAAAGAAACCAGTGGCAACGCATGTTGTGATAAGCGAGAGGATGGCGGGTGTGATTCAACACTCGAGCCCAAGCAAGGAGGACCCAAGCCTCTCAAGACAATCAGAGAGATCTCCAGACAGTACACTGGGCTTCAGGACACACCGGGAGCCAGGGTTAAAATCATGAATGAGGAAATTCACCTCTCAGAAGGAAGGATGGAAGGACGGTGAATCGTCCCTACTGACAGCATCAAAAGGAATTGTGGGGGCTTTGACACCGGTCACCCCAGTGATGGACATCATCTTGCAATGGGGATCAGCGGACTCAGAACTTAACACTCATGTGCTCCACATGTTGAACGCGATTGTTTGCTAGTCTGCACGCATAGTCAGATACGTATTGACAGAAAACGCAGTGTGGGCAAAGTGGTGACTTCTCGTCTAGGTAAAGAACTGATAAAGGAGAAGCGGGATATATATGGCGACTTATCGGAGCCATCAGATTATCTGCTAGGTGATAACCTGGGTGAATGCAATAGGCAGCTGATGAAATCGGTCATGGCTTCAGAGAATTGCATGGGTATTGGAAACGGCTACAGAGGAAAGACATTTCAATCAGGATTTTCAAGTGAGAAATGCTACCTTCCCCTACAAGTTCAGCGGGAATGGCAGATTCAGGGGCTACAGAGGAAGTCGAAACTCCTCGAGCTGGGGAAACCGTCAGCAAGCTCCTGAGAAACACTATGCCCGAACAGCGGAGGACTACACCCAGTATGGGAGGGTGTCTGTGGTGATCCGAGGCAACCGTGGTCGGGGAACCCAGGGCCGGGGTTTTCAAAAGTGTGCTGCCCCATCCAGGTGAGTAAACTCATCGAATGCGAATCCTGGTACTGGTTAACGATAACCCATATCCCAGGAGTAGAAAACCTTCTAGCAGATTTGAGATCTAGAAAATTCAAAGACCATTTAGAATGGAGTCTGAATAACAAAATATTCTTAGATATTTGCAGTAAGTGGGGATCACCAGAGGTTGATTTATTTGCATCTAGGTTGAATGCTAAAATGTTAAAGTATTTGAGCTGGGAACCAGAACTGGAAAACAGGGTTATCCGAAAGATCCTGAGAGACAGACCAAAGCCGATAGTGGTGGCACTGCACTGGCCAGCGCAACCGTGGCATGCGCTGTTACAAGAGGCGAAAGAAGTACTCAAGATTCCCAAGTTGCCATTGGAACCTGAGTGGTGTAAGCAGTTCAACAGGTGAAAAACAAGGAGGACTCGCCGAAACAAAGTAGACGGCGTACCGCTTTTGGTGCAAACGTTGGACGGTTATAAGATGAAGTTACACTAGGTTACTTCCAACATACTTGGAGGCCTACTACAAGAAAAAGTTATTTAACTCATATAAATAAATGGGCCCTATGTGCATTAGAGAAAGGGGTGAGTGTGTTAAACCCACCAATAGCTAAAGCTCTTCAATACTTAACAATGTATTTTGAGACAGGGGTCGGCTATGGTGCAATGAACATGGCTAGATGCGCCCTTAGTGTCATGCTGCCTAGGCATAATGGCACCACGATAGGAGAGTACTATCTAGTGAAGTGGCTATGCAAGAGCTGCCATGAGCTGAGACCTCCCCAACCACGTTATGATACATTCTGAAGCATGGAAATTGTGTTAAGATGGATAATTAATCTCGGAAATGATAAGATGTTGAATCTTAAAATTATTTCATACAAGTTAACATTATTACTATTACTAGTGTCGTCCCAGAGGGGCCAAACAATTTTAAACCTCCCGATTGACAGGATGAGGTTAGAAAGTGACTCTGTAGTGTTCAAAATGAAACAATTACTGAAGCATAATCAGCTTGAACAGCCTTTAGACTCTATTCGTTTTATGCTTACGCTGATAACAAAAGATTGTGTGTGGTTAGTGTAATTAAAAGATACCTGATCAGAACAGGTAACATTAGGAAGAAGAATAAACAATTATTGATATCGTCTATTGGGCCACATGGACCTATTTCTAGGGCCACTGGCGAGAGGCCATAGTACCAGGGGGGGGGGGGGGGGGGCCATCAGCATCATCGGCAAAGGGAGCTTGGGGTAAGCCTCAATGCGATCATGAGGAACGCCTCATGGAGAGACAGTCAAAAGTTTTGCCAAATACTATCACAAGTCACTGGATGATCCAGGCAAGATACAAAGAACAATCTTGAGGGGCTAAGCACTAGCATTCAATGGTCACATGTTGGGGGGGGGGGGAATAATAAAAATAAATAAATGGTTGAATTAAAATTAAAGTAAGACTTTTTTCAATGGTTACTAGAAGAGAGAAGGGAAGGAAGTACGAAGGGGTGTCGGGAAAAACTAAAACCATACTACAGCGACTCCACCGGGTACTTAACTTCCGGTATTTGGAAGATGAAGTAAGAATATTTTAGTAAAACTATACTTACTTGTAAATTGAAGTATTACTAGGATTCTTACGAATACGAAGGTAAGGAGCAGGGGCCCGCCCTCCCACACCTATATAGAGCTCAAATATTAATATTTGAGTATAAAGATAGTTATTAAGAATCAGAAACTGGTGTGGAAAGGGTAGGTTTGATTTAGGTGATTGATTTAGGTTAGGTTAGTAAGTTTTTATTTTCCCTCCAACAACAAAACTGAGGCTACATCCGGTCCTGCGCGAGCTTGTCCTCTCCCCGGCTCCTTACCTTCGTATTCGTAGATTCAACTTACAAGTAAGTCTAGTTTTACTCAAATATTCTTTGGTCGAAAGCCGTAGTGTGACTGGGGCTTTGCATTACACCGCTTATAGAACGAACATGCATTTAAAAAGAAAAACCATTAAAATTATTTTTGAAAAATGACTACTTGCAAGCAATTTATTATCCCATCGGGAATGAAAAATAAGAGTTTACCAGATGGGATGGCTGAATGGGTTGAGCGTCCGCCTCCCGTTTTGGTAGATCGTGGGATTCAGACCCTGGTCGAGTCAAACAAATGACATAAAAATCTTTTCTTGTCGCTACGTAACCTAGCATTCAACTTTACTCGTTTAGGGCAAGGAGCAGTGGAATGGGGAAGACAAATTGTCCATGATTGAAAATTCCCACCGCTTAATCAAGTATTGTCCTTCCCTACCCCACAGAAATATATATATATGGTGAGGTAGTAAGCAATGCAGCGTGCGTCAATCCTTGCGAGTGAGGCAAATAGTGGGAATGAGCACGGTCACGTGACATCGCCCACCGTTAAAGTAGCATAGTTTAGAGCTGTGGAGCAGTTGTTACCCAAGGCGCTCAGGGCCTGGATAAGCAGTATTGAGTCAGATAGCTAGTGCCCGGCAAGTAGAGAAACAATAAGGTTTCTGAGTAGAATACAATAAGGTTAATGAGTATGATATAAAATAAACACATTGCAAGTGAGTTAATA
Organism: Branchipolynoe longqiensis; assembly: GCA_030323885.1. Taxonomy (NCBI): domain Eukaryota; kingdom Metazoa; phylum Annelida; class Polychaeta; order Phyllodocida; family Polynoidae; genus Branchipolynoe; species Branchipolynoe longqiensis. The sequence continues at coordinate 2,518,939 of CM059193.1, read as the reverse complement.
TAGTAACCTACCACCGGACACAAATTAGCTGGGTAGTTGTATTAGAATTAGTACCAGACTATGACAATCAGTAGCAGATGGACAATCAGTGTCTGGCTGCAGCCTAAATAATATTTGCATAACAAGTTATACCTCAGACTGCAGGGACAGGCGACAGGCGACAGGTGCTTATCTTATGAAGTGGAATGGCGGACAATAGTGAGTAAATTAGTTAAAGACCAGACGGGATGGCCGAATGAGTTAGAGCGTCCGTCTCCCGTGCTGGTAGATCGTGGGGTCGAGTCCCGGTCGAGTCAAACCAAATGACTTTAAAATTGATACTTGTTGCTTCCTAGCCAGGCGCTCGGCGTTATTAGGATAGGGCAAGGACTGGTGTGCTCAGTGTCAGGATACTGTGACTGAGTGGGATACCAGGTCATGGTGCCGCCGGCCTGGTTTCCCAGTGGGGCAGCACTATAAAGTTGCCATGAGTGCGCACTGTCACAAGTCGGTACCCGTCCTGATATGACCTTAGATGTTGCTAGGACGTAAAACAACAAACAAACAAATTAGTTAAAGTTGCATAGTCTGATGGTTTAGAGTTTCTGTCATTTTCTGAGATAAATACATTAGATTGATCGCTATAGACTACCTTATTTTAGTTTGAAGTAACTTTTATTTTAGATGGTTAACTTTGGAGATATTTGAAGTACAACCATGCAAAATTAATTTTGCCAAGCATGCCAAAACTCTGACATCATAGGCATCTGCAGTAACAGGTTCTGTTAAATTGCATCTGTATTCCCTTCAGTGTGATGACAAATGCTTAATAACTGCACCAGTATCTAAGTTAGATATGTAGAATCAAATCTAGATAATTGTTTTGGTTTAAAAAAAATTTGATATTTTCATCGGACTATGCAACTTTAAGCACAGTGAAATGAATAGTAAGCCTGGTTCAAATGATGGATTTGTGAATAGTTGGAGTCATCTCATACGTATGTTCTCATGGTATTCACCATTTTGTTTCCATGGTTACTCCAGAAGAAAGTCTGCCGAAGCCGAAGTCTCCGATCCTTGCTGTGCAGTCGTTACTTAAAGAGGGTGAGTTCAACTTTAGTCTTTGAATAATATTAATAATAATAATAATAATAATACACTGTCTGCCTTTGTTTTCTCGGGATTTGCTGCCATCAATATAATCATTTAGGAAATCTATTACCAAAAATTTTAATTCTTCAGTGTTATGTGTGGTCTACTCTAATGTATGGGGCAGAGACATGGACAATCTCTAAGAAAATGTACAAACGTTTAGCAGTATTTGAGATGTGGACTTATCGAAGGATGATGAAAATATCATGGACAAAGAAGATCACCAACAAAGAAGTTCTCAGAAAAATTAAAAATAAGAAAAGCTTGTTTGCCACTATACAGACAAAGAAACTTATTTATTTTGGCCACATCATTCGTCAGAGTTCAATATACCGTACATTGTTGGAAGGGAAGGTGAATGGCAGCAGAGGGAGAGGGAGACCAAGAACATCATGGTTTACAAATATTTCACAGTGGACAGGCTTGAATTATTCACAGTCTATCAGAACAGCACAACATCGGGACAAGTGGAGAACCATTGCATCCAACCCTCGACTAGAGGATGGAACTATTGATTGATGATTGATTACCAAAAATACCGGATGTGGTGGCCGAACCGGTAGCAGGCTTCCTATGCGGATGGTCGGGAATTCCATTCCCGGTCGAGTCAAACCAATGAAATTTAAACAAATTTATACTTGTCGCTTCCTAGCCTGGCACTTGGCATTAATGGAATAGGGCAAGGACTGGTTAACTCAGTGTCAGGATAATGTGACTGATTGGGATATCGGGTCATGGTGCTGGCGGCCTGATCTAGTGGGGCAGCACTATGAAGTTGCCAGGAGTTTGCACTGTCACAGGTTGGTGCCTTAGATTGATTGATTGGTGGTTGCTTTACGACGTGGTGCCTTAGATGTTGCCAGGATGTACAACTCCAATGAACAACAACTATTACTAAAATAGACCTGGGATTAATTTTCTCTTCTGTTCACTAAGAATATTCTATGGTTCCCATCCAATCACCAAAGTTAAAATTGTGAAATCTGTAGGGGTAGAGTTTCTGACACTTCTTTTTAGATAACTATATTAGGCTGATTGTTACAAGTGACTTTACTTTATCAGGGTATGCATGGGACCTGGAAAGTCATTTGCCCAATTTCAAGGCCTTGAAAAGCCTTTAATTCTATTAAACTGTCCTCACTGATCTAAATTAGGCTGAAATCGACATCGGTTTTTTTTTCTCCTGAAATCGAAATGAAAATAGTCTTGAATGTCTATCTAAAACAGCTTTGAAAATCCTTTAAATAGCCTTGAGTTCCATATGTTTATATGTGCATGGACCCTGCTTTAGTTTGAAGTAACTTTGATTTATTAAAGGGTTAACTTTAGAGATATTTGAACTTAAAAAAAGTGAAAACATGCAAAGTTAATTTTTGACGAGCACATCGAAATGCCGAACGACATAGGCTTCCAATAGTGACAGGTTCTATTATTAAATTGACTTAGTATTCGGTCTGTGCGACAATAAATGTTCAATGAGTGCAGCGGTATCCAACTTAAATATGTAAGATGAAATTTGGGTAAGTGTTTTGGTTTAAAAAATTGGATCCTTTCATCGGACTATGTAGCTATGTGCTGTTTGTTTGTTGGAGTTTTACGTCCTGGCAACATCTGAGGTCATATCAGGACGAGTACCGACTTGTGAAAATGTGCACATGGCGACTTTATAATGCTGCCACTGAGAAATCAGGCCATGACTCAATATCCCACTCAGTCACATTATCCTGCCACTGAGCTAGCCAGTCCTTGCCCTATCCTAATAATGCAGAGGTCCTGGTTAGGAAGCGACAAATTTTTATGTCATTGGTTTGACTCAACCAAGGTTCGAATCCGCGGGTTCGAATCCCACGATCTACAAAAACGTGTGACGGACGCTCAACTCATTCGGCCGTCCCTTCTGGTCGCTTTGTGCTGTGCGAAGTCTCATTAAAACTTAGATGGGTGACCGTCTGGGAATGCCAAGTGCCGTAGACATCCTGATTCAAGTTGATTAATTTCAAGGATAAAAGATCGACGATTTCCTCGATTTTCGGTGTTTACCGTTCACACAATTCCAAGGCATCGGAATTTATATAACAGCAATCCCATTCTTATATGACCTTAAATGTTACTAGAACATGAATCCAAACCAGAAAGTTTGTCGTGGCTGATAATATAGTCACAACAAAGACAGTTGAAACCTGACTTCCGGCATTTTTCCGCAATTCCCTGACAGTGCTAATCCTATGGGGGGAATATCCACATTTTCACAGAAATTTGCTGTCCATGTAATAACGACGGCTTGGTTCTGCTGGAACCCACTAGGTGTCACCAGGGTCTCGGCCTGATTTCCACATTTTTCCACCAGAGACAACCTTCATCCCTATATAATGTACCACATCAATAGTGGATACATGCAGAGTTTATCCGCAATCCTGTGTGTCATCGTGCTTTCTTTGAATTCCTTTGACTTGTGTGTATCTCTATTACAGATGCGGTAGGAGTCCTGGTTGACCTCACAGACCCCAACGGTAAGTTACTGTAGATAAGCTAGTAGTTCCTGTATCTTTTTCCTTGAAAGCATGTAAATTTGTGTTTCTTAAAAACATGGCTATTGCCATGGGGGTGATGAAAATGGGAAATATTGCGCCTAGAACCCACATCTCTTTGCATTCCGGGCCAGTGTGTTAACCATTACACCACCTAAGCTCCCTGATCTCAACACACTATCCATGCCTACCTGTCTATGCTGTTCCTTGCCTGAGAGGTCAGTGCAGACCACTACACTCGTCCCCCTGGAATTGTAAGTCTTGTAATGCTTACAATTACATACATACAGGCTATGCACTTACACATACATAGGCAGGGTAGGTTCAACAACCATACAGCATGTAGCTTGTACAGGATCCTGGTCATGGAAACCAGTGTCATGGGGGTGATGAAAATGGGAAATATTGTGCCTAGAGCAGGACTCGAACCCACATCTCTTTGCATTCCGGGCCAGTGTGTTAACCATTACACCACCTAAGCTCCCTGATCTCAACACACTACCCATGCCTACCTGTCTATGCGGCTCCTTGCCTGAGAGGTCAGTGCAGACCACGACACTATTAAGGAAGCCTGTATAGTCAGGCTTGATACTCCCCCCGTGAAATCACGAAATTTCGCACAACCCCAAATATAAACAAAATTAATGGGGATAAAATAGATTTTCCCATGTGGTGATATTTTTCACTGTTTCAATGAATATGAGGTAGCCAGAGAAATGAGCATTTGTTAATCATATATGGTTAAGAACATCGGTTATTTTCTCTTAAGATTTCCTATAAAAGCTGCCAAGAGAAGCTTCAAAATGTCTTTTAAAATCCTCTAAGTTCAATAGCTTCAAGGGGCGCTGACCCCAGAATATGGTTTTGACCCACGACCCCAGCCCTCTGTGTATAATAACATGATTATATAGTATCACAATGCAGGGTGATAACCCGTTTTCAAACTGGACGTGGTGGTCGAATCGGTAGAGCGCAGGCCTCCCGTGCTGAAGATCAGGAGTTCAATTCTCCATCGAGTCAAACCAATGACTTACAAAATTGATACTTGTCACATCTTAGCTTGGCGCTCAGCATTAATAGGATAGGGCAAGGACTGGTTAGCTCAGTGTCAGGATAATGTGACTGAGTGGGATATCGGGTCAATGTGCTGGTGGCCTGATTTCCCAGTGGGGCAACACTATAAAGTTGCCATGAGTGCTCACTGTCACAAGTTGGTAACTGTCCTATGACCTTAGATGTTGCCAGGACGTAAAACTCCTAACAACCAACCAAACAACCCGATTTCAATCACTCACCCATGTGATTCAAAGTCGTCAAAGTTAGTAGATTAAAATGAATAAATAGTGGTTGAATGATATTCATTCGGTAGGTTGATTCATGCTATGCTTTATGCATATTAATGTGCATATGATATGCCCATTTGATTGTAGCGTGTTCTAAACTGGCGCTGAGAAAACTTGCCATCTATAATTCCGGAGATGCGGATGGAATTGCTGAGTTGGTCGGGAACTCGCTTCCCATGTGGGAGGTCAAGCGTTCAATCCCCAGCCAAATTAAACGAACGATTTAAAAAAGAGGTACTTGTTACCCTGGCATTCTGCATTACCAGGATACGGCAATGGTTGGTCGGCTCATTGTCACTATAATCTGATTGAGTGAGTGAGATATTTGGTCATGGTGCCAGCGGCACTGCATCCTATAGGCACTACTATCAAGTTGGCCTAAGTGTACCGTCACAAGTCCTAACCCGTCCTTGTAGGACGTAAAACAACAACAAACAAACAAACAAACCTTGTAGGACCTCAGGTGTTACTTGGAGGTCAAACACCAACAACTGACTCTTTCTGCTTGACTGTAAGCGCTTTCCTCAAATGTCTTGATTGATACTGTTGTGGGGGTGATAAAATGGGTGATATTGCCCTTAGAGCTGGAATCGAACCCACATCTTGCGTTCCGGGCCAGTGTGCTAACCATTAAACCACCGAGGATCCTTGATGCCACCACCCTATTTACCCCTACTTGTATATATATGTGGCTCCTTGCCTGAGAGGTCAGTGCAGGCTACTACAATACTGTAGTACCTGCATCCAGACAAATATTGTCCTGACATGGCAGGTGTCCTGTCACCAGAGGGGCAGTCAATTGAGACAAATTACAGTTTGTAGACGGTAAAATTCTCACACATGGCAGGGAGTCGCCCAAGACAGGTACTACTGTAGTAGTATGGTCTTGGCACACTCATTGGTCTTCCTTTAATCCAAGTGCTTCCTTTCACTCTTTGATTTGTTTACCCTGTCTGTTTATTAATCTGTTTATTAATTTTTCTGCTTTTGTTCCAGAGACTCTTCCGAAACCCAAAACCCCAATTAATATAGAGGACCAGCTGCGTAATCTAGGTGAGCGGAACTTTGCATCACATTAAAGTCTTGCGCTAATCATGCAGTCGAAAACTAAGGCCCCAGTCACACTACGGCTAGTGTTTGCTTGTGACCACTTTATGACCAAAAGTTGATGACCTTGCAACCAAAGCCCAAAAAAACAATGGTGGCTCAGTGGTCGCTGACCAAAATGCACCCTCTTATTTATATAAGATTCACCCCGTACTGCTGCAGTAGGTGTGCAAACCAACCCTATGTAAAAGCTGTCGAAAATGCGGGTCAAAGAATTGAGAGCCTAATTTCACAATCTAAGAAGCAACAATTATTCTTTGCACTGTTTTATTATTAGCCCGCTACCTTTGAGTTGAAAAATATAATATAATATCTAGTTTAATAAGATTTAAAAGTGAAATCGATGACGTTCTGCGGCCGCCATCTTGTCTTTTTGCATTCTCTCCCATTTCACCAAATCTGTGCCGATATAAGTAGCCATTTGATACTGAAGCCACAGTTTCTAGTTCAGGTTCCATACTAAAGCTATTTTCGCCCGTATTTACACTACGTTGTCCTTCACCCGTGTACTACAAGTACCGGGTGAATCTTTTATCTACCTCTTATTGTGCGACCGGTCCCAAGCACTGAAAATGGTTTCGGTCGGAAGGAGGATTTTGGTGCAGCAGCTGCAACCTCCTCGCGACCAAAATGGTTGTAGACCAGTCGGCAACCAAAATGGTTGTAGACCAGTCGGCAACCACTCGCGTAGTGATAGCGAAGTGGTCGCAAGCGTAGTGTGACTTGGATTCAATACAGATCAGGTCAGGTGGATTACGCTCTGGTAACCGCAACCGGACGGGACTGCTGAATTGGTAATAGCGCTGGCTGGTTCTCAATGTGGGAAGCTGTTCTCAATGTGGGAAGCTGTCTCTTCGAAACCCTGAATGAGTCAAACCAATGACGTACCAAATATATACTTGTCGCTACCTAGCCTGGTGCTCAGCAGTAATGCACATAGGACAAGCACTGGTTTCTTAGTATCAGGATAATATGGGATATCGGACCAGTCTCCCAGTAGGGCAGCACTATAAAGTCAGCATGAATGTGCACTGTCACATGACGGTATCCGTTCTGATGACCTTAGATGTTGCTAGGATGTAAAGCACCCAAACAAAGAAAACTTGGTAGTAGCAGTGGCAATAAATTCTACTCACTTTTAGCGATGAATATAGCCTGCATTACTGACCAGGTGTAAAATCACAATCAATCAATCAATCAATCAACACACAACATTAGCATTCATTGCATTGAGAAGATTCATTTCACTCGTTTACCAGACGGGAAGGCCGAATGAGTTGAGCATCCGTCTCCCGTTTTGGTAGATCATGGGATTCGAACCCACTTTCAAACCATGGTCGAGTCAAACCAATGACTTAAAAATGTATGCTTGTCGCTTCCTACTAATCCTAGCTAGGATAGGGCAAGGACTGGTTGGCTCTGTGTCAGGATAATGTGACTGAGTGGGATACTAGGTCATGGTGCTGGCGGCCTGGTCTCCCAGCGGGGCAGCACTAGAAAGTTGCCATGAGTGTGCACTGTCACAAGTCGGTACCTGTCCTGATATTTGTTTACCTGTTGTCTTGTTCTTAGAGCTGTCCGTGGAGAACAGCCGCTCCGCAGCGAGGGTGCGGCCCTCCAGACCGGAATCACCGTCCGGGTTTGAAGGTTAGTTCGCTGGAATGTTTCCATTTAACCATTCTGGGCGACAAGAAATGGAATCGGCAAACGGTTTCCATCAGAAACACACAAACTGTACAGTACTCACCTACGAAATCGATGCAATTAATGCAACTACAAAAACAGATGATGAAGGAAGAGACGTGGCTGTAGGACCGTCTGAGTAGTTAGTGCACTCGCATGACACCCATTCAAGGTCAAACTCAAATTCCTCCAAATCTTCGAGTCTAAGATACACAAAACAAGGTCACTGAATGAGTGGTCATGGCTGCGGGGCTTTAAAAGGAAATTAGTGTGCCAGCATAATTCCCTAAAATTTGATGTCAAACTACACTGACTACGAATTTCACCAACCTAAACATTACAATAAAGGGGCTAGAGTTAACAAAGGCTGCAAGGTTGTCTGATGTAGTCTGTGTGCACTCATGACCGTCATTCAAGACCTAGCTCCTAACAATTCTTCAAATGACCTCATACCCCGAAGTCACAGCATAAACTGAGTATCCCTAACACGAGAACATGGGGTAGGTATGTTCCAAAATGTCGCAAGCATGGCACCATAAAAACTAACATAATTAAGGCTAGCCATTAACAGCTAAGACGACAAGGCTACTGCCAAATTGAGACTATTGCTGTTCAGCGATGAAAACAAGCCATGATGCAACTTATTCATTATGGATAGGGTAAATAAGCCATCACAAACAGTGTCAGGATAATGTGACTGAGTGGGATATCAGGTCATGGTGCAGGCGGCCTGGTCTCCTAGTGGGGCAGCACTATAAAGTCACCATTAGTATGCACTGTCACAAGTCGGTACCCGTCCTGATATGACCTTAGATGTTGCCGGGACGTAAAACACCAACAAACTGTATGAAAGAACATTGGTCTTCAGGCATCATACTTTCGGGTAAGGGATGGTTGACCTATATATGCAATGCTGTTCTTTCCTCACTTTCAGAAACCATGTTGATCCAAGATGAGGAGTTTGACTTTGATATCCCCTGTATGTCGACATCAAGGTTGGTACATATGTCACGCTTCTCTGCTATTCAAAAATGTCCCTTCCTGGAGTAGGGTAGTTTTACTATGTCTATGGACACCTGCTACGTCATTATCACGTGACTTCTACTTCTGGAATGGTGTCGTTGGCAAAACACCAGATGCGGTGACTGAATTGGTAGAGCGCATGCCTCCCGTGCGGGAGATCGGGAGTTCGATTCCAGATCGAGTCAAACCAATGACGAACAAAATTGATACTTATCGCTTCCTCACCTGGCGCTCGGCATTAATAGGATAGGGCAAGGACTGGTGAGCTATGTTAGGTTAATGTGACTAAGTGAGATATTGGGTGATGTTGCCAGTGGTCTGATTTCCCAGTGGGGCAGCACTGTAAAGTGGTCATCAGTGTACTGTCACAAGTTGGTACCTGTCCTGATATGACCTTAGATGTTGCCTGGACGTAAAATTCCAACAACCAACCAGGTTGGCAAAACAAAGAAGATGAGTGGCGCTTTGTATAGAACAGGGATGAAAGATCTCCACGATTTCGCGGATTTCCACGATTTTTTCTATTTACATATTAATGTTAACCAAAATGTCAAGGAATCCGGACGTATATGAAAACAATTTGGTAGTTTTAATCCCGTTCTTATATGACCTTAAATGTTGCTAGGGTTTTTGTTCCATGAAATATGTGATGGGAACCGAGTCTTGATAGAATACTTCAGGAACTTATGTTTCCGTTGGTTTTCCAGCATGGTAATGACAGGTTACCGGTGAATGATGATGGTATCTGGTTAACCTAATTGCTATTATTTCAGTGACTCTCTCTGTGAAAAAGCGGATGTCAATAAGGATCATTGCGACGAAGAGGTGTTTTTTGGGAAGGTGGGACTCATGGAAAAATGTGCCGCAAAGATTATCGAAGAAAAGACTCCGGCCAAAATTGAAGCCCCTTCGACTCTCTCCGCAAAGGAGCTTGTGGAAGTTTTCATTGAAGCGCATAAGGTTGCTACTCTAATTTCATCGCATGCTAAGGATATGGGTGAGGGCCCAAACGTAGTGAGTGCCCATGAATTGAAGAGCCCGTCTCGAGGACACAAGCGGAAGGGCACATTCACAATGGACGGTGATGACGAACTAGAACCAGCTCGAAAGGTTGGCCACGAACAACCTGATGTCTTGGCTCTAGATTTGAATAGCGTTCCGAATTCGGATAGCGGTCCTGTTAAAAAGCCAGGACATGAACGAAAAGGGACCTTTACTTTGGGAACTCCTGATGCGGAGGAAGTGAAGAAGCCTGTGGTGGTTACTAGAAGTCTTGAGGTACCGAAGCGAAATCTTGAAATGCCAAGGCGTAGTCTGACACCATCTGGAGCTAGCAAACTTCAGCGAAATGCACCACAGCGACGGAGTCTTCGCGCTCCAAGTGGTCGGTTTGGGCTCGGCAGTCTTGCACCAAGGGCACTTGTTAAACCAAGCACGGCTGCCACCACATCTGCCACTGTGACAGCAGCAGTGAAGCGGCCTGCTCCAGTTACAACCGAAACAAAAGAGGTGCGTATTGATTTGTTCAATTAGCTGTCATAAAAAAAAAATCAATTCTTCGATATCCTAGCCATTGGAGATTTTTAATATGCTTTATATTATACTGTTGCTAGCACACATGTAACTTGTTAATCTTGAGTGTACTGGACACAGTGGCTGAATCGATAACGGTGCAGGCGGAAGGTCAGGAGTTTGACTCCTAGCCGAATCAAACTAGTGACTTCGAAAATTGATAATTGTTGTTACCTGTACTGGCACTTGGCATTACTAGGATATGGCAAGGACTGGTTAGCTCAGTATCAAGAGTGGTAAGTCGGGTCATGGTGCCATGGGCCTGGTTTCCTAGTGGGGGTGGACTATAAAGTCGCTACGAGTGTGCACTGTCACAAGTCGGTACCCGTCCTGATATGACCTCAGATGTTGCCAGGATGTAAAACCCCAACAAACAAATATGATCTCAGGCGCTGCAAGCAGAAATGATTCATTGACGCTGTTCGATACTATGCAGTTATTGTGCAATATTGGCCTGTGGGCACAGTTTGAGGGGGTGCAAAGTTTAGGTTCATATATTCATGAGGCCTTTATGCGATAATACAGTCCGGTCCAGCAATTAGCATAAGAAACTCGCATGCAGTGGATGTACGCGATTTTCTCCAGCGGGATTTATTTACAAATTTCTCCACAAATAACCGGAATTCGCGGATTATTTTCCACACGTTTCTTTATTAAGGACATTACCGTCCTTTGTGTGAGTTTTAGCTAGGTGGCGACTGTATTTACGGAATTATTAGCGTTTAACCGTACCGAAGTCCGGTTCGCTAGCTTTCAAGTCGCCGTTTTCGTTGGTTTCGTTTCGTTCGCTTAAAACCCCCATTATCACTCGATTACTTCTTATAGTTTATTCGTCATTCGGTAAGGAACGACTTAAATTAGAGTTTAACCGTTCCACAATAACGTCCTTTGTGTGAGTTTTAGATAGGTGGCCACTGTATTTTCGCAATTATTAGCGTTTAACCGTTCCGAATTCCGGTACGTTTTTCGAGTCAACGTGGCCCGTGTGTTGTTTGGGGAGTTTTCAGCCGCATTAATGCACTGATGGCTGCACTTCTGCAACACTGAATGTTTCCGGGTGCCTTGCCGACCTGGAGTTCGCTTCTTACAATATTATATTTATTTATTTATATTTGTATTTCGGTTAAACCCAAGAACACTGGAGGAAACGAGTAATTGAAAAGTTTAAAGTTACTCAGGAGGAACACTGACAGTTGACATAAGCCTGGAGTATTGTATTCACTGTAAGTATTAATACAAACTGTATGAAGATAGTTTGTTATGCATTATGGCATCTTTTTGGAAGTTTAGAACTTCGTAAGTCTGTCTGAGATAGGTATGTTTACAGATGGATAAAATGATGGTGACCGGCCAAAGAGCCTTGGTATACAAAACAAAACCGATACTGATTGGTTGTTGCACCCCTGGAATGCGGGTAGAGATGAAAGCGAAAGCTGCAGGGTGAAACCGCATCTCCAGTGGATTTTCTCTCATAAAGAGTCACGTTGGGGATTATCCTGGGTTTCTTTTATAGACTCCCCACACCACATTTTTTTTAGGCGTACCTCCGAGTTTTGTAGCAATTTCTCCAACTTGCTGGCGCAGAAGCCGCAGGAGGGAGAAGTGTACAGAACAGAGAGAGTGGGCGGTCCCAAGGCCGACCCCCCCGTATGGTTGGTTTCGCTACCAGACACCTACGGCATAAACTTAGCTTACCACGCCTGTACTGAGAACGGTGTAAATACGTTACTCAGTACCAAATACATCCTCAACCCAGGTTCCACCTGGCGTCACAATTTGTGTTCACGTTGAGTTGATACCGGTTTATAGTAACACAGTCGTTACAGAATTCCGATGGCCACGAAGTGGAACAAGGTCCTGCCTGCGGTGTCAGCTGCTGCGGATCACCCGGAGGAGGACTGTCATTCCTTTATGGGGTGACAGCTTTGCCATCGCCTCAGCTCGAGGCCATAATCCCTTCCGACCCGGAAGCGGAGACCGACCATTAGTTTTGGGTTGCGTCGGGACGGGAAAGCCATTGAAGTGCGCGATGTTGGCTGAAGCCTCATCGCGGTAGCCCGCCTGTCACCAAGCGGATACAGCCAATGGTTAAAAACCATGTTATGTGGTAGCCGTTAAAACGGAGAGACATGTTGGCTCATGCCGCATCCCGTTTAGGCCACCCATTCGACAACGAAGAGTGAGGTTGGCTAAAGCCACATCCAGTTTAGGCAAATGTTACCACAAAGGGCGATGTTGGCTGAAGAACGTTACTACACGGAGAGGGATGCTGGCTGAAGCCACATATTATTTTGTCACCCATTCGCGAATGAAGGGCAGTGATGGCTGAAGTCACATACCGTTAAGCCGCCTGCTGCCGAGCGTAGAGACATGTTGGGTGTAGCCACATTATGTTGTGATGCTCGTTGGCAAATGGAGAGTGTGGTGGTTTAAAGCCACATTACGTTTAACCCACACGTTTCCGAGCGGAGACCGAGGTTGGCTAAAGCCACATCAGGTATATAATTTTTTCCTCGGTTACTTGATATAAATACTGGTCTCTACACATCGTTTTGGATTTGGCTTCCATACCGTTACCCTATAATTTTACATTCGGCTACACTCCTGTTTTGGGAACGGGGTGAATACGCTCCCCGACACCAGTATTGCCGCCCGTGACTGAACGGAGAACGAGGTTGCCAGAGGCCACATCACGTTAAGCCGCCTTTGCCTAATGGCGAGCGGTGATTGCTGGGGCCGTATTACTTTTTTAAAGCTAGTGGCACAATGGAGAGCGATGTTGGCTGAAGCCTCATCACAATAACTCGCCCGGGATACCACCCGGGCCAAACCAAAGAGAGAGATAGGCTGAAGCCTTATTACAGTAACCCGCCGTGACCGAGCAGAGAGCGATTACGGTTATACCCACATCACGATTGGTACCCCGTTAGAAACGGAGAGCGATGGTGGCTGAAGCCACATCCCATTTTTTGGGTACACTCAAACTTTCAGTTGATGATTACAGGTTTTCGGACCTGTGAGGTACTTTGGCTTTTATTAGCCATGAGTATGTTCTGTTACAAACGGTACCCGTCTGGATATGTTTATACATTCTTCCAGGACCAAAACCAACAACAAACAAACAGTTGGTTGAACACTCTGATTTTCATTGATCGGCACGAAACTGAGAGATACTTTGGCATTTATTAGCCATGGGTATATACTGTTATAAACGGTACCCGTCTGGATATGATTATAGGGTTTTTCCAAGACGAAAAACAACAACAAACAAACAGTTGGGTGAAAACTCTAATTTTCATTGATCATTACAGATCTTTGAATTAAGGGTTTGTTGGGTACGACGGGCAGTAAGCCTGAAGATCCCATTTATGATGATAACTACTCATCACCAGAGGTGATGGCTTAAGCCTCCCTGGCACACTTGAGTTTACGGGAGGAAAGCAGGCCAGATGCTGGCTATCCAGAGATAGAGAAGCGGCTCAGAAAGCTGGAGCAAATGCTCTCAGCAAAGTCTAAAAAGGGAACAAGTAGAGGTTGCACAGCAAACTCACATGGCCACGGAAACAGGTTTTTCCAAAAAGTAAAAATAAATGTGATGTTTCCTTACATAGATGAGTCATTTATTATGGCCCAGTCACAGTTCAGCTGCTCACAGGCAGTTACTAACCAATTTATCAAACAGACTAAAAATTTGGTAAGGTTTGTTTGGAATGAACAACTATATGAATTTACATGTTTACCAACTGGTGTAGCTTGTAATTCATGATTTTTTACTAAGCTCCGAACACACAATGTGTTCGCTCATAGAGCGGGAAGGACATTTTCGTTTCCCGTTTATTGATGATTAATTGGTTTGGATGCGCAGTTAAAGTAAATGATTAATTTACAACATTTACAAAACTAAGTTTGCTGGAAATAGTTAAAGAATTTAGCATAAGATAGGACTAAAGGGTTTGTGAAGGCCGAGGCCTTCATAAAGAAGTTTAGATCATATTAATGGTCTAGACTTAAGAATAGTGTATTTAGGGTTATGTGGTTTAATCTGCATTCACAGATGCTATGTCAGAATGTTGACAGATAATACTACAGCAATGGCTTCCATTCGCAACATGGGAGGGACAATGTCCAACCCATATAATTAAAGAACGAAGTTAATTTGGAATTGGGAAAGCCACATACAAATTTGTTGGCATCCCGAAATAATAACATATTATAGAATGGTCTACCTTTTGGAAAGTTGATTTTTTTTTCTCTTTAATTTGAGGAAAAGACAATTTATAACATACAGCCTAAATTGGCACAGTAGCAAGGAGGGCTTTGATAGTCCCCGGTTGTGACACGCAGCCATGCTTGGAAGTTTTAGCCTTAGGAGACACAAACTGTATATATTTTTCCTACACGAAGGGGGGAAATCTTTTAAGCATTAATGTTTCGTGGAGAGGTGTTCACAACACCCCTTCTGACATTCCCTTTCGGAACACGTGTTTATGACAGTTTTATTTACATAAAGTTACTCAGCTGAGATTAACTTCGCATGCCTGGAGGAAAGGAACAGTTCAGTTATATTCAAATTATTTGAAAAACTGGGGTTACCATGGTTTGCTTATGAGGCCTACAATGGCACATCTTGTTAGATTTTCTAAGGATGCTTGATAAAGCTTTAGGTTGGAATCGATTAACGCTGCAAGATGTGGTTTTCGGTGATACATCCGCGAGGAAATGGACAGATAGTTGGTAGGCACCAACTTATTCACTGGCTGTGAAATCAGTTTACAAAAGGAATTCCCCAAAACCAAATAATTTAATAGGTTTTGGGTTGTGTTAATGATATTCGGATTATTTAAGAAATGGTCTGGTAATAGTCTTTTACATAAAACAGCTAGTTTTAAACTAGCAGTATCATACTGTTAGTTACTGGACACATGGGTCAATTTTGATAGCATTGTCCCTGAATGATTTAAGAATAGATCTCAAGAAAGCAATGTTGATTGATAAAACAGATTTTTTAAATCAAACCGCAGAGGGGAACAATTATCCACAGTGCGTTTAAATAGTTCCTGCATGACCGACAACTTTGTCGGGTGTCTGCCATAAGGGTATATATCTATTCAAGACAACTGTTAGTGTAGCTTACTAAAACTACACAAGGCAGGAGTCAATACGGAACGATATTCGTCCCATTCAACGAGAGGCGCCATGGTCTCGAAAGCGTGATTGCTAGGGATTTACATAAAACGAATCCTAGCACATGCAGGCTGGAAGACCACTAGATCGTTTGCAAAACATTACAACAAACGACTAGAAAAGTCAAGCGGAATCGCACAGCGATTGCTCAAAGACACAAATACATAGGTGAGAAACAAAAGTTTTTTCATTCTCATGATACTGTATACAAAGAACATAAAATGTTCATTATAAAACATTACAGAGGTAACAAAGGCACTAATCTTGTCGATTAATGATTCCCAATGTACTTTAAATTGTTATTGAATAGTTAACATGTTATACAGGATAAATGATTTTACGTAAACGTCTCCCTAGCCTGAGGCTAGCCTGAGGCTGTATACCGAGGTAAAATAGATTAGTTAGACGAATCTTACCTTGGTATAGATGATGGATAACTGTTGTTTTACCGAGGTATAAGCCTCGGATAGACGTGGGATAGGGCTCGCCCACCACACCCTTCCACGTCTATTCGTTTGCTTATACCAAGGAAACTTCACAGTTTAGTACCATTGTCATTCTTAGATATTGTTTTGTTTTATTTGGATCATTTATCCTGAATAAGTAGGTAAAGATTGCTGGACCGGACGTGCTTCCCTCTCCCTAGCCCACGTCTATCCGAGGCTTATACCTCGGTAAAACAACAGTTATCCATCATCTATACCAAGGTAAGATTCGTCTAACTAATCTATACATTGATTAAATACATTTAACCCTTCCAATCATAGCACTTTTGGCCTATTAGAATCTGAAATTTCAATGTATTTAAATATGTAATTGATTGCTGCAAAAAGAAAGTTTTAATTGACCAGGCAGGTTGCCGTGGTGTATTTTTTGGGTGCAAATTGCCAAATGTTTT
Organism: Branchipolynoe longqiensis; assembly: GCA_030323885.1. Lineage (NCBI taxonomy): Eukaryota > Metazoa > Annelida > Polychaeta > Phyllodocida > Polynoidae > Branchipolynoe > Branchipolynoe longqiensis. The sequence goes on along the minus strand of CM059193.1, from coordinate 2,502,470 downwards.
ATTCATCAGAATACATCATTTGTCAGCACCGAAGCACTGCCCCCAGAACCCCACAAGGGGGTTCTAACCCGTGCCTACAGCCAAGGGCTGGGGGCCTATGCGGTCCTCTGCACCCTCAGCATAATTCATCCTCGAAAGCCTTTTGTTTGTCAGTATCGTGCCTGTTGCAGTACATTTTGCGGAATGCTTCCAATCCTCTTTTCGACTCATTTAGCCAGCGAAGCGGTTATCTGCAGCCTTCGGCCGTCCAAACGTGGTGAAGTCCCTTCTGCAGCGACCGTCTTCTGGCATCAAGCCACCGGCACGCAAATCTCTTCCGGCACCGGCACCAGTGGTGACCGTCCCCGTTGTGTCGAAGCCCGCTTTCAAGGGTCCGGCAACCAAGAGCCAGCTAATGCGCCCAGGGCAGCTGCAGATGCGCGGTTCCGGGCTGAAGCAGCCGTCTGCTGTAAAGGGTCCGCTTAAGGCGACCGAGCACATTTCGAAGCTGAAGGCTCCTGAAACACGGTTGCCACTGACGTCACACATCAATGGGGTATCTGAGAAGCCGCGGCTGACGAAGCGGACAGGTTCGTGTATGGTTTTTGGAATAGATTTGAATTTCTGTTCATTCATCCAAGAATTATTTGTCAGTGACGAAACCTGGATGTCTGGCCCTGGGAGTTATTGCAGCATTAGAATCTAAATTATCCATTTCAAAATATATTTTGCTACCTGTAATGTTAGTATTTCCTAGTGATGCAATTGGATGGAGAGGATGTCATGGTATGTAATTTTTAAAAAAGAAGAATTTGCTGCCCCTCCGTTTATGCCGCTAGTGTAAAACTCGAAGCGATAATTATTTAATTACTTAATTGTGGGGTAAACTAAAACATATGTTGTTAAGAAAACAATGAACAACTTTAAAATATTTTGTTACATTTTGAACATGCGAAAAACCTTTAAAAGCCCTTGAAAAACTTGTGTATGAAAGTCTACAAAACCCTTTAAAAGCCTTGAATCTCATTTTCAAATGTTTGTCTGAATCTTGCATGAATGCATATATACACATATACACACATACACACACACATGAGTGACCAGACGGGATGGCAGAATGAGTTGAGCGTCTGTCTCCTGTTTTTGGAGATCGGGGGATCTGAATGATTGGTTGCCACTGACGTCACACATCAATGTGTGATGTCGACTGTCGAGTCAAACCAATGACTTTAAAGTTGATACTTGTCGCTTCCTAGCCAGGCGCTCAGCATTATTAGGATAGGATATGACAAGGTCTGGTTGGCTCAGTGTCAGGATAATGTGACTGAGTGGGATATCAGGGCATGGTGCTAGCGGCCTGGTCTCCCAGTGGGGCAAATCTATAAAGTCACCATGAGTGCACTGTCACAAGTCGGTGCCTGTCCTGATATGACCGTATATGTTGCTAGGACGTAAAACAACAAACAAAGACACATGAGTGCTGGTATGTAGTGGTGAGTTTTTAGCCCAGTGCTGCCTTGTGTCCAATAGGTTTGCCAGTACGCCGGTCACTTCAGACAACCCCGGTGAAAGCTGACAAGAATGTGCAACCGAAGCGCCTCATGGCCGGACTTGAAAATATGGACAGCACACCGCCACGCAAAAGGTATAGCATCAAGTTAGCGTATGTATGGCTGTTCACTCAATTTTACCATGTCAGATGTCCAGAATTACCTAAATATATTTCAGCCCCACAATTTCAGTTTTGTTAACAGTCATGCATGTATTACTGAGAGCATTGTTCCCAGATCAAATAAATGCCATACATCCTAGCAGGATGTGTTCGCTCGACATGACTAGGATAATACAAGGAGCAATGTGTAAAGTCGTTGTCTGGCAGCTGTAGTTGTGTAGGCAGGCTAATAGGAAATCACTACAGGCAAGTATAAGAAAGGCAGAGTATAGAGGAAAGTAAAGTAAGTGAGAGCTTGCACCCTCAGGTTTATTATTATATAGTGGTTTCTGGACTTGACTTGGCATATCACCTGACCATGCCTTCCAATGAACAGTAAGCATTTCTAGGTCCACCAATCAACAGTAAGCATTCTTGTGTCACCATGACAACTGTGATCTAGCCACCACCACCATGCCTTGGCTGCTTTGGCCTCACCTGCCCTGTTGTGTCTGTGTGTGCGGTGATCTGTGACTAACAGTTGGGGGGGGGGGGGTTGTGAATAGAGCTCTTGAGCTCCTTCCACACTAACAGTAGTGCCCCTTTCACACTATCTATAGAATACACAATGACTATTTAATACAAGTAAAGGATCACCAGCAGCACATAATACATTAATGCCCCTGGCCCTATACATCATTTACCTTTATAGACCATTTGTAATCCTTTATAGACCAGTTCACATTCCCTACCAATGTGTTTTATCAGAATATTGTACAAATGGATATATTGCTGATGGTTGAAGTCAGTGTTGACAGCAATGGTATGTTCATGACGGCTTTGTTAATCACATTTATATGCCTATATTGAAATTTACATGAAAATCCGAAATGGTCATATTTGTGTCAGATGACGGCAAAAATTAATCAGTTGCAATGTTGAAGTGGTTAAATTTGTGTCAAATAACAGCAAAATTTAACTCAATGGAATTAAAAAAGACAAATTCTCCACAAGTGAAAGTTCATGTAACTTAATCAATAAATCAAAGATGAAAGATCTTCAGGATTTCGCGGATTTCCGCGATTTTTGATCCCCTATTGCTATTAGCATTCACAAAATGCCAATGATATGACAGCAATTGGTCAGTCCAAATTCTGTTCTTATATGACCTTAGATGTTGCTGGGACATAATACCCAAACAAACGTAAAAGCAAGGAGTGATTGCGGGGAGAGTAATGGGGAATTGGCAGCCTGGGCGATAATACAGTCTCCACGGACAGTGGAACGCTCTCCAAGGATATTCTGTACTGACTGATCAGTGGAATGGAGCTAGGATAGTGCTAGGAGAGATGGGGATGAAACCTGACTTCCGGGAATTTTCCACCATTCCCTGACAATGCTAAGCCTCTGTGAGGCTTCACGTTTTCGCGGAAATTTCATGGTGATGGACATTGTATGACCATAATTACTAGGATGAGGATATTATTGTAGCAACATTCGGTTTTCAATATTCTCAATTATTTACAGATATCTGTTTTTTTTTTAGGGGGGCCTGGGGGCAGATTTTACTTTTACCCCTGGTGACTGTAACGCGACCGCCACTGCCCCCCCCCCCCCTCCCAACCAATAATAATATGGCTTCAGGTGTTATGACATAAAACCAACAAAATAACAATCCGTCATAACCTCAATTGCTAGAATCTATTTTGACCCGCTTCCACACTTAAATTATGACCGGGAGCGGTGGCCGAATTGGTAGAGCGCAGGCCTCGTATACGGGAAACCGGGAGTTCGGTTCCCGGTCAAGTCAAGCCAGTGACTTATAAAATTTATACTTATCGCTTCCTAGCCTGGCGCTTGGCATGCTAGGATACAGCAAGGACTGGTTAGCTTAGTGTCACGATAATGTGACTGAGTGGGATATCGGGTTGTGGTGCCAGTCGCCTGATTTCCTAGTGCAGCAGCACTATAAAGTCGCCATGGGCGCGCACTGTCACAAGTCGGTACCCGTCCTGATATGACCTTAATATAGCCTATGCTGCCGAGACGGCGTAAAGAAACCACCAATCAATCAAAACCTCAGATGTTGACATGATGTAACTTAAATTTTGCTTGGATCTATTTGATTGTCTTGTTTAATTCAAATCAATATAATTTCTTGCCCCATTTACAATTGGCTGCCAGAAGTCGTATACCTCGAGGTAATTGTGCGACGTCAATTTTATTCTGAGTACGAATTATACACATAAGAGATTAGTTGTATAAAATATTGTCCGTGTTGTTGTTACTATAGGTAAAGAAGGTAGTTATGTGACTGAGAATAGTCTGGTCTACCAACTTGAATACTCTTATTTCACCCGACTTTTTTCTTTTAAAATTAGTTAGAACTATCGCGGTCTATATAAAATATGAACAGAACGGTCCCATTACCACTATTTTATAAATGATATTTTATGTTTCTAAGCTACTAGATAAAGTATTCACTCCCACATGGATGAATGACAACCACGTCTAAATCCAAACAAAAACTGCTTTGCTATGAATCAACTAAACAAGAGGTGGAGCTCCTTGCTCCAGCATCCCGTGTTTATCTGTGTTGAAGTAGAAATGATGAAATGGGAGAGAATACAAATAAACTAGATGACGGCCACTGAATGCTCTTGATTAAACTTTTAAAGCCTATTAATCCACCTGATTTAATCAATTATTCATTCCAAGCATAAGGGGCTATGATAGATAAGGATATGAATTATGCATTTAACACTATAGATTGCAGACCAGATGGGATGGCCGAATGAGTTCGACCGTCCGTCTCCCATGCTGGTAGATCGTCGGGTCATGGGTTCGAACCCTGGTCGAGTCAAACCAATGACTTAAAAATTGATACTTGTCGCTTCCTTGCCAGGCGCTCGGCATTATTAGGATAGGGCAAGGACTGGTGTGCTCAGTGTCAGGATAATGTGACTGAGTGGGATACCAGGTCATGGTGCTGGTGGCCTGGTTTCCCAGTGGGACAGCGCTATAAAGTCACCATGAGTGCACACTGTCACAAGTCGGTACCCGTCCTGATATGACCTTAGACGTTGCTAGGATGTAAAAACAACAACAAACAAACAAACTTTAGATTGCAAATTCATGTAGTTATGTCCACAACCCATCTTCCAGACACTTACCGGCGGGTTATTTAGCAGCCCTCTCCTGGAGACAGCTGTGGGAGTAACTAAGACGCCACTGACATTAAAATGCATACACGGAGCAGATATACCGCAAACTCTTAACTAGCTGAATGTAATAATTATATTATCTTGGATTGTTCTTGTAATTAAATAGTGTAAATGACTGAAGTTAAGCATGGTTGGAAGACCAGTGCCACAGCACTAAAAAAGGACTATTCAGATGAATGAAAATATTTGACCAAAATAAAAATAAATAAAACTACACTACCTGCTTTACCTATAGAAGCTTTTTGTGGGTTTTTTCCTCAATGATGTCTTAATTGTTGTGGTTGTGTTCCCGTGTTGCGTTATTTTAAGTAGTGACAGCAGTACCGGCTCAGGAACGCCCATCTCGACGGCAAAACGACGGTCGCTGGTTCCCACCCCGGGAAGAACAGGGTAACCAGCCTATTCTTTAAGCTTGCCTCTCAGTAGGAACAGGGTAATTTGTGACCAAACTTTTAATTGTTAAGTAGTTAAAAAAATATATAAATAATAATACACTGATAATTCAAGCAAGCTCTTGGAAAGTATACATGCTAGGCATGATACATCCAGGAGGTAAACTTTAAACTCCAACTAAAACTAATGACACAACCAGACGGGATGGCCGAATGAGTTAGAGCGTCCGTCTCCCGTGCTGGTAGGTCGTGGGTTCGAACCCTGGTCGAGTCAAACCAATGACTTAAAAATTGATACTTGTCGCTTCCTAGCCTGGCAATCTTAGGATAGGACAAGGAGCAGTGGAATGAGGAAGACCAATCGCCCGCGATTGAAGTTTCCCCTGCTTAAGCAACTAATGTACTAAAAAAAGGTGACGGCAGTGAGGGAAAATAACTATGGTTAACCAAAGAACTAATCAATTGTAGAAAAGTACTTAAAATCCTGACTGAATTGTTGAAAAATCAGAATGTGATGTTAGTGCAATTAAATTTATATATCTTAAAAACCGTTGAAAATCAAGTTGATTTGATTCAAAAGTAAATTGATTTCTCTTTCGAATGTTACCAAATTTAGCCTCCATGGTATTACTGCTTATGAAATATGATATGAAATATGACGTGTGCAATCAGGTACTCTCAGCCTGTAAGCGCATGTAATTTGCGGGTGCATTTGGGCGCTTCCGACCTTAACGGATTAATACAAGCTGTCACTGTTGAGCCGTATGATGTCCAGCAAACTAACTTTGCGTGTTTTTACTTTCTACATCTCTAAGGTTAACCTTTTAAGATTAAAGTTACTTAAAAACAAAAGTAAAGTAGATTATAACGTTTAACCTAATATTCTGCTTTTTGGGCTGGGGTTCGTGAAACAACAAATGTTTCTGCAAATGAAGGGTGAGATCAGAGGGGAAAGAACCAGGTATTGAATAGATGGTAATTGGCTGCTCACTGGGCGCGGTTGCTGAATCAGTAGAGCATAGGCCTCCTGTGCTGGAGATCTGGGCCCGTATGCAGGAGTCAGTGTTAGCGGGGTTTGGTGTTACAGCCTATTACCGATTAGCTATCGCCGATGTCAGGAACTGTGTCAAGTGGTATGCAGGAGCGCGTAACACTAACATTTTAGCTAAACGTGAAATTATTTATAGATTTGGGAAATCCCTCTGCGTTTGTAGCCAGATATTAGGCTCAAATCTACTGAATGCGATCATATTTAACAGAATTACATACGCAATAAGTGAAATTTGATCAATTTAACCCTAAATCCGAAGCATTATTAAGGTTACCGCCGTATTGGCGGCGATATTAATAGTTATATTTTCGAATCGACGAGCGTAAAGTAAACAAATCGCCGCCGCCGCCAGTATGGAACGCAGCGGCGGCGGCGATTTGTTTACATTACGTTCGTCGATTCGAAAATATAACTAGTAATATCGCCGCCAATGCGGCGGTAGCCTTAAGGAAGGTTCGAATTTAGGGTTAATTTGAATAAATTTCACTTATTGCGTATCTAATTCTGTTAAATATGGTCGCATTGAATAGATTTGGGCCTAATAAATTCGCTAAACCTGATATTTTTTAGGGGTACGGTAACACCGGTTAAGCCTTTGGTGTTAGGCCTAACACTGACTCGTGCATACCATTTTTTCGTCGCTAAACCGGAATTCCCTCCAAACACCGTTTTGCTTCGCTAACACTGACTCCTGCATACGGCCCCTGGAGTTCAATTCCAGGTCAAATCAAACCATTGACTTACAAAATTGATACTCGTCGCTTGTTCCTAGACAGGCACTCAGCATTAATAGGATAGGGCAAGGACTGGTTTGCTCAGTGTCCGGATAATGTGATTAAGTGGGATATCAGGTCATGGTGCTGGCGGCCTGATTTTCCAGTGGGGCAGCATTATAAAGTTGCCATGAGTGTGCACTGCCACAAGTCAGTACCAATCCTGTTATGACCTTAGATGTTGCTAGGACATAAAACTCCAACAACCAACCAATTAGCTGCTCTGGTTCGATCACTCATGTATGGCGGGTGGAGAGAGGTGGTTGGCGTTGTAGGCTGTGAAAGTGAATAAAAGGGCTCTAAAAAATATATTAGTATGGCTATATGTTCAGCTCTTCAATGCAATGTCAGCTTACATAAGAAGCCAATCAAACTGCAGTGTACAATCGGTCAAATGGCTGTCTTGATATGACATTAAATGTTGCCAGGATGTAAAACCCCAACAACCAACCGATCATTCACATGGCAGCTTGACATGTTGTTAACAGCAATACCAGATGAACCTCAGATTCCAGGATACACACCAGCTAACGCCAGCAGATTCAAATTCATTGCTGCAAATGACAAAACTGAACAGAGCGTCCTAACCACATGTAGTGGGCCCTGATGGAGTCTCTGACTTGGCCGAGCATACAGTTCAAACACTTTTATCTTAATTTTAATATAGATTTACCGTGTTTCTTATTACTCAGTACAAGGCGAACCAGTACGTCCGCCTCCTCAACAGGGTCGATCGATCAAATGGCATCCCCACAACTCAAGGTACTTCAAACCATTACGCGCTCTGTATTATGATTTATCTCAGCAACTACATATTCACCTATTTTAAACAAAAACCTTAAACTCTTTTAGAATTAGATGATACCCCAGTGGACTTTATTTATGTTGCTTATGCACATTAATTTTCACTGATCCTCGTTTTAAATTATATTTGCCCGTTACTGATCAACAGAGGAGTCGGGCATCTCCCTATTCTAAAGGACAGGCTTCGCCGATGAGGGTAAGCCGAATAGTTTCTTCTCATAAATATACGACCAAACGGGATGGCCGAATGAGTTGAGCGTCCGTCTCCCGATTGTGGGATTCAAACTCTGGTCGAGTCAAATCAATGACTTAAAAATTTACACTTGTCGCTTCCTAGCCAGGCACTCAGCATTATTAGGATATGGCAAGGACTGGTTGGCTCAGTGTCAGGATAATGTGACTGAGTGAGATATCATGTCATAGTGCTGGCGGCCTGGTTTCCCAGTGGAGCAGCAGTGTAAAGTCACCATGAGTGCACACTTTCACAAGTCGGTACCCATCCTGATATGACCTTAGATGTTGCCAGGACATAAACCGACACTCAAACACATTTTATTGTATCGTGTATGGCATAAATTTGATTACTTTTCAACAACAATCTTTAATGTGAATGGCATGCGAGACCTCTTTGGAAATGTAAAAAAAATTAACACATTTTAGAATTCTGAAGGACAGCTGGAGTGTATCACCTCTTGTAACTATTCTACTCACTGCATGCCATGAATATGGCTTTCGATGCTGACTTGGCTTAAAATCATTATAAATCAATCAATTACAATTCAACTAGAGTGCTGTTTTATTTATGTTCTTTTCTGCCAGTGTAGTGTAAAATATGGAAAAAATATCTTGATCTACCAGCGGGATAACGGTTTCCCAATTACAGTCTAAATAATCGTTGTAACACTACTGTCAAAGGAAATGAGGGGTTACTTAGATTAAGTGGTCTTACGCCTGCTAACTTTATAACATGCAATCTGATTGGTTAACGCAACACTGCTTTCAGAACAAATTCATTATCCCAAGTAAAATCTGATTTTCACTGAGAGCGCTCAGAAAGAGACTCAAATTACGCTACCTGTACAGTCATCTGACCGTGTTGTCGGACAGAGGCTCCATGGCCACAGTTCTTGGACATGGTCAGGGGACTTTGTAGGAGTTGAGCATTTTTATTTGTTTGACCCACATCCAAAGGTTTTAGGGTTACTAGATAAATATTTACGATACTCTAAGTTTGGTGAGGAAATGACAAAATGTCGCTTTGAATCAACATGGATGTAACCTGTGTTGATACCGTACTCTCCATATTGCAGCAAGTGGTTACATAACGGAAACTCGGGTGAGCATACCTGGCCATGATGGATTGTTAGCGGGTGTACTTTGCATTTTTAGGTACATTTTGAGCTTTCACCTAACATTGTGTGTAAATTGATGTTTAACCCTTTGGGGTGGGGTTCGCCCGTGGGTTTTGTGCGCTCAAAGTCCGAGACCGCCTGAATTCGCCTGCAATCGGGTAGGTAGCCCTGTATTTCTACAAATTTTCAGAAAAACATTTCTAAAAATTCAATTCAACTACAGCCGCTCTCGGGCTGTAAGCGCATGGAACTTACGGGTGGGTTTGGGCGCTCCCGGCCCCAAAGGGTTAAATAAACCAGGAAGTCTCGTTTAAAAATTAAAGAAATTCTTGTATTTATGCTATCTTATCTGACATATAAAACTCAAATTTTGATTATAGAAATATATACTGATGTTTAGCCAGCTTACGTTGATCAAATTTAGCAACGCACCAGAAACAACGGGTGAAGACCCCAACTTTCCTGTTTAACCTCCGCAGGCATGTTCTGTTTACTAATGTAAAACAAGAAGAAATTGTAGCTTTCTTGAGGGCAGCAGGGCTGTACCACCTCATATTTTTGATTAAATCAATCTTTACCAATTTACTAAGAATGAATTTTACCTGGAATTTTATTTTCCTTGACCAAACATTTTACAATTATGAGCTTTTAAACTTCAAATGTGTCTTTTGACAAATATTTGATTGTGTACTTTTACACTCTGTAAAAGTGACGGTTAAACGAAAATGGACAGACTACAAGTTAAACACTTCTCACTGTGAATATGGCCTTTGTTGCCGACATGGCATAAAACCGCCACAAACCAACCATCTGCAGCCAGAGAGTTACTTGGGAGAGTGGAATGCGTATGGTTAGTAACACTCGTCCTGATATAACCTTAGATGTTGCCAGGATGTAAAACTCCAAGAGACAAACAACCCGTGTGAAGAGGCTGGCTAAGCTCACACGTGACTAATTCATAATTTCTGCACTTATTTAAAATACTATAAAAGTTTTGAGTTTCTGCTTCATTTTGAGCAAATTATATTGAGTTTATAGTTATAAATATACTTTACTTTGGAGTCAGTTTTATTATGAATGGCTAAATTTGGAGATAATTGAAGTGACGACATTGAAAATTAATTTTGGCATGCTTGTGAAAATGCCGAACACCATAGGCTTCAGCAGTAACGTATTCTAATTTCTATTAACCTAAGGTTTTTATCTCACAATAATTGAAGGTAGAAACTGTTGTGCAACTACGTAGTTTTGTTCTTGGTATGAGAAGTGTGGTTGTGGGTGAGTAACATTTCGGTAATATTGAACCATTATTGAAAACTTGCTGCCTTCAAAATTTAATCCAAAACATGCTGAAAATGTGTTAGTCGTTGCAACAGGAGATAACAAATACCCAAGTCCAAATTAACAAATTAATTGACGTAGAAATTGCAATAAGTTATGTGCACGGAACTGAACCATTTCAATTGTTAACATCACTTTTTCACCCATCGTCTCACTTGTTTTTCACTGGGTATGGTGTGACTAACACGCCTGTGCAGTTAGGTTTAAGTGTCAATTTGAGGTTTAAGATTAATATTTCCTTGTGAAGCATTTATTGGGAGTGGTGTAAGCAAATGTGACATTTGCTGCATTCTGTGCCTGCTTCATTATAGATGACTAAGTGAGAACCCACTTCATAATAGATAAGTAGGTCAGAGTCCACTTCATAACAGATGCCACTTCATAATAGATAAGTAGGTCAAACCCCACTTCATAATAGATAAGTAGGTCAAATACCACTTCATAATATATAAGGTCAGAGTTCACTTCATAATAGATAAGTAGGTCCGAGCCTCCTTCGAAATAGACACGGCGTAAAGCAACAACCAATCAATCAATCCTTCGTAATAGATGACTAAGTCAGAGTCCACTTCATAATAGATAAGTGGGTCATAGTCCACTTCATAATAGATAGGTAGGTCAAAGTCCACTTCATAGTAGATAAGTAGGTCAGAGCCTACTTCATAATAGATAAGTAGGTCAGTCTACTTCATAATACATGAGCCATGAGTAAGCTAGAACCCACTTCTTAATAAATAAGTAGGTCAGCCCACTTCAATATAGATAAATAGGTCACAGGCTCCTGCATAGCACAAGTATGTCGTAATCCACTTCACATCACATAAGTAGGTCATTGTCATGTCATATCAGATAAGTAGGTCATAACATGCGTATATCATCTTAGCAGGGCATGACCTACTATAAAGTTCCAAGTAGGTCAGAACCTATGCTATAGTAAATAAGTAGGTCAGAACTTACTGCATAATAATGAAGTAGTCCGTACATGAGCCTTGCCACCATTCGGTGGCAGCTGGAACTATGCTGACCATTGTTGCCTGTATATGTAATGGTGGCAGCAAGCTAGCTCGAGGCAGTTCCCAAGTGGACCGCCCCTCGACTGTCTTGTGGCCACCCACCCGCCACCATAAGACCTGGTTGGTCAGGAGGTGCGTCACTTGGTTCTAAAAATATAAGCGCAGGAAAACCGAAAAAGGACATACTAAGTGTAATTAATAGAACCTTTTACTGCTGAAACCTGTAGAATTTCTGCGTGCATGCCAAATTTTATTTTGTGTGCAGAAGACAATTTCTTATCACACCAGCAGCAGAGTGCTACACTAATGATAACCGAAAGTCGAAGCTCGACACTGCTGCTGCCAGTCACTTAGTGAGGCCTGTGTTGCTGGCGCAGTAATGCTGATGCGGCTACAATGTCCAACAGTCACAAACCGAGGGTGTGGTCCCTAGATACAGTAACTGATAGATCTCAGGACCCCTTGGCTTATGCAGCGGCATAAGTTGCTATTGCAACCATTCAGAAGGGACTTTCAATTGGTGGTAGTTGCTGGCGAGTAACAACTATCCCTCAATAACTTTAATATGCGAATCCCTTTCATAACTCACTGAGGCTGTACCAAAACCCACTTTCTTAGCTAATATCCCAGCAAGTTCGAACACATGTAAATGCACTTGCTCCACTTTGACTATCTTCCAAACTGGGCCTAAGTTGCTATTACAACCACTGACAAAGAACTTTCAATTTACTGGTGCATAACAAGCTGTTTAAAAGTTTAATATCTGTTATCCAATTCGATAATACTAAGCTGGTTGTACTACGGCTATAGGAAAACCCATTTCCCTATCCGATATCCTGCCAAGTGGCCCCACATTAAGTTCTCCCTCCACTCTGCGCTATTTTCCAGGCCAGGCCTAAGATGCAGTACACGCCGGTGAACAAGGAGAACGAGACGCAGCAGCCAAGGAGGTCCATTTGGTCACCGATCCCCCGGCCGAGGGCGCGGAGTCAGGAGGAGGAGTTGACGCAGTGCACCAAGAGAACTGCACACAAATATCAGTACCAGCACCAATAATATACCAGTAATTTATCGGGATTGTATGATATTGTGCTAATTGCCGTATTCTCGCCGGTTAATGCTCTGAGCCTTTAAATTGGCAAATCACTGAAGTTGGGGGGTGGGTGTTTATCCACACATGGGCATTTAAGGGGTGGGCATTTACGGAATATTGGCCAAGTGGGGCGTGGGCATTAACCCACATATGGGCAGAGAGCGTGTATAGATGAGAGGGACAACTCTCATACCAGACCGTGTAACAGCTGTCGACTCTGGCGCTCCAAGTGGTGGTTGTTGGACAGTTTATGACACAGCTGTACGCGTACCGGCAAAACTAATAGAAATCCAGAACCCTAACCGTATCAATTTAATATAATCTTGTTGGTAAACATCTTTTCTATGTGTATTCCAATCAGTTTGTTTCTAGGTGGTGTGGTTTTAGAGATGTTTCACTTTTTCTGTATGAAGATTGCTCGGTTCCATTGACAATGCACTGAGTTTGCCTGTACGCGCAGTGCAAAACGTCAGTTTTATTCAAAATTAATAGAAATTCAGAACCCTAACCTTATAAATTTAATATAATCTGGTTGTTAGGCATGTTATCTGTTTGTCTGCCAAGTGGTTTGCTTCTAGGTGGTGTGGTTTTAGAGATATTTAACTTTTTCTGTAAGAAGATTGCCCGGCCATTGACAATACCAATGTCATTTGTTTTGGCTTGTTCAGCAATGACCGCAAGAGGCGCCACTGTAGCTTGTGTTACCGATTTTCGTGGGAGTTGTCCCTCTCATCTGTCTATACAAGCTCTCTGATATGGGCGTGAACCCTTGAGAATATGGTAGTGACTGGCAATGTGCAGTCAAAATGAGCACGAATGTAGCAATTGTGGTGGATTGTGTTCTGCATGTGTAGGCTTTATTTACGCGAAGAAACTGAAAACGAGGATGAGGAGGCAATTGGAAAATGCCGGCAGCGACACTGATTGCGGTGCAGTTTTCCAGTTTTAAAACATGGTACTTAGATACAAGATACAAGAGTGGAGCATGTTATAAAGTCATAGAAATGCATAGTGCCATTGCGGTGTAAATGAATAAACAAAGGCTGGTCGAGCCTCGTTTTCGATCTGCTGTGAAAAAGGCCGATAACTGTAAGATGGCGTCTACTTGTCTCGATCATGATATTTTATTTCTATTGTTTTTTGGGGGGGTTTTCGGGGTCGGTCTATTAGTGAGGTTCTTTATGGCCGTAGTGTGGTCCCCCTGATTCTGGCGATCTTAATTAGCAAGATGATTTATTACGTAGTATTAATCGATGTCAGGTTCATTTGTTTCACTAGGGTTCTGGGATCGATGGGTATACGTGTGTTTAAAGCCCCAGTCACACTATGGCTTGTGACCACTTTGGACTAAAGAACCCACCTCTTTGCGACCAAAACAATGGTCGCCGACATCCTCAGTAGTGGCAGTAGTGGCAAACTTGCAACCAAAATGGTCGCAAGGAGTCAGTGACAACTGAGGACCTCTTTGCGACCACCCCTATTTTGTGGTCGCAAGCAGTAATGTGATTGGGGTATTAAGCGCACCAGAACTACATTAGGGCATCCATTACCATACGAAGCCGCTAAATGTTGTCGAGAACTGGAGTGTCGTCTCAATCTAGGCTTGTTCACTGGGGTTGATTGGTATACGCATGTTTAGGGCAAGATTTCCATCCTAAGCCACTAAATGCAGTTGAGAATTTACATCATGGAGTGCATTGTCATAGAAAAGTCAAACGGTAACATTAATAGGATACGACACAAACTAGTTAGTTAATTAAATGGGATATATGATGGTAACATTTGAATGGGGCAGCACTATTAAGTTGCATGGAGTGTGCAGTGTCACCGGTCGATACCCATCCTGATTAATCTCACAATTTTATTGTGTAACAAAAACTAACAAAAGACCTATCAGCTCATGAATTTACTCATAAACTGTGACATGTGTCAATTGCAACCTTTATTTTACGGGAAACACATTTTGGGTTCCGTGCCCAGGGCTCATGAGAACCCATCAGTAAAGATTTTTTGTTCCGATGGGAAGCGAGTCTTGATAGAATACTTCTGGGAAATGAAATTTTGGTTGCGTTGTTTTTCAAGCACGGTAACGACACGTCACTGGAAGCGATTGTTACAGTGAAATCTTATAGGTTGCAGTTGAATGGTATGACGCTACCTCCACCGACTCCATGGGGTTAACAAGTGAGCACGATATCCGGTCCTGAGGTGGTGCGTGGAAGTTGAAGTGATAACACTGACCAGTTTGTGCAGCGCAGGGAAAATGGGAAAATCCTAAACTCAAACAATTCAAGCAATCTTTGTGCATAATCACCCCTGACAAATAAATCAGATGAAAGATCTCCATAATTGTAGACTTATCGCTGCCAAAGAATCCCAAACAATTTACCGGAAGTCAAGGTTCCGCTTTGTATTTTAATTTTTTTTATTAACGTGACTTCCAGCATTTTTCCGCGATTCCCTGACCGTGCTAATCCTATGGGGGGGGGGGGGGGAGGATCCGCGTTTTCGCGGAAATTCACTGTCGGTGTAATAATCTCGGTCTGATTTCCGCGGTTTTTGCTGGAGATCACTTTCATCCCCGATCAGAATTTGATACATTTCGAAGGTGGCAGTGTAACCTGGGGGGGGGGGGGGGGGGGGGGGGGTATTTTACTTATTTTAACGCTGCATACTCCGATGAAGGTATCAAATTTTCTAAGCCAAAACACTTACTTAGATTTGATCCAACTTGGATACTGCTGCATTTATTAACCGTTTATTTCTGCAACAAAGAGAACACTTTTAGAACCTGTCATTGTTGAAGCCTATGTGAGCATTTCTACTAAACGCCAAAATTGTGCATGTTCTCACTTCAAATATCTTCAAAGTTAGCCATTGATAATAAAGGTTATTTCAGACTAAGGTAAATCAATTTAATATAGTTGTCTTCTAAATAAACCTTTAAAAGAACACATAAATTCTCATCCGATCACCAAAGTTAAACACCGCTCAGCGTCGTCAGTACTGGCATAAGTGACCGCCTGGGAATATGAGAGGTGCCGTAGACATCCTGATACAGGCTTATGTTAGTGGATAAGTCAGTAAAGTGACTGTCACACTATGGTGGATTGAGCAACGGACAGAACTGGACAAAGAATATTCTGGTCTGGTGTTATTCAGACTTTGAAATGTATCAATTATGTAATGGACTGTAACGGTTGATAATGTATCTAATGATCAACGGACAATTCAGAATACAAAAAGAACTATAATGAACAGCAACGGATGTGTAATGCATATGTAACGGACAGTAATGGATAATAACCGCATATGTCAGTCCGGCGCAGTCCGTTACAAGTTTTGTGCATGCTCAAAACTTGTAACGGATCAGGCCAGGTATCAACAGATATGCAACGGACTTTGCTGGATATCAACGGACTTTGTTCGGTTTCTTTCCGTTTCCCCAATCCGGTGAGGTGTGACAGCCTTAAGACATCCTGTCGTCTCCTGATATGACCTATATGTTGTCAGGATGTTAAACTCCATAGCGGGCCATGTGTGTGATTTGTTGTGGAAACGAACCACCGGAAGTGTCCAAGAAAATACCAAAGTCAGTAGTTTAAACTGCAAAAAGTTTAGTTTCATCCAATTCTTCGCACTCTCGTGAAGCTATTTGCTTTCTGCATTGCCTTATTTATTAACTAGATACTTTGTAAAGATGGCATGGCTGTTCCCAGTTGCCATCATACCGTATTTTCTCTACTAGCTGCAAACATACAATAACAAAATAAAACAATGGTTTTGCACGTCCTAATAAGAATGGGTAACAAGAATTAATTAATTTCAATGAATGTTAACTGGGGAAATATGGTACATTAATATTGATGCTGCCATGTTGTCTTACTTGCTGCACTTCAGCCAGTGTGTGCTTTTTCTGTTTGTTTTAAATGTTTGTAGTGATTATGAACCTGCGATAGTTGTGCTAGTTTAATTGACTCGGCTGTGGAGTATAAACACTTCATGGCTTGGCCCTAGTCTTGATGTTAGAATTCCCAGCGCGCTTTTGTCCTAACACAAATGTTTGAATGTTTACGCAAATGAAGATGATGATGAAATGATAGGCGATTCGAGACGGAGTTCTGCTTAAAGGCTGGACCCTTGGGAGCAGAACGAACCGGTCGCTTGCCAATTAAAACCCCGACACCGTTATTAGGGGGGAAGGCATTTGACTTTGGGAGGTCACATAGTGCTGCCACCAGTGTTGATGTTCATAGATGCGTTGTGTGTGTCCGTCTGTTGGGGCACATAATGACTCGCACCATATTGTATTTGGCCATGAGGTGCCTGTTTACTAGCACTGAGTGAACAGTTGTCATGGTGACTGACCTGTCAATCACTCGGTCTAGTGGCTTTGACGGGTTGGATTGAATTGGTGTAAAACTTATATAAAAACAATTGGGCAACATATAATTTCCCATAATATAGGTGTTTGCTGATCTTTCATCCCTGAAGTTTAATGCAAATAGCCAAGAATTGAGGTCCTGGAAATTATTTTGTTAATAATTTAAAATATTTTGGTCAGTACATGAATTCTTCTGGTCCCCGAGGAAGGACTGAAGCTGGGACTGAGAAACCCAGGGCACAGCTTCAGCTTACACATCGGAAGTTGAAGTTGGCGACCCTCCCAGCCCTACTAATTTTTGGTGAGTTAGATTTCGCTGTCAGTTGGCACAAGTTTAACCACTTTATTATTGCATCCGAGATGGTTTTTGCTATCATTTGATATGAATCTGACTGTTTGGTAATTTCATGTCAATTTAAAGGTAGGCACGTGAATGTGATTGACAAGACTGACGGAATAGATACCACTAGCTTTTTTGACATGAATATGGCCCTTGCTGCCGACTGGGCATTGAACTGTCGGCAATCAATCAACCCTATTCAATTTGTAGTAGTTGCTGGAATAATGATAATTATGGTAATTGGGTGGCTTGGCAGAGATCCAAGACTGAGTTTTACTTGTATTCAGTGGGAGGCAATGCATGATATCCATTGCTGACTTGTAAATGGGGACACGCACGCATGTACCGTATTCTCGTGGGTTTAACGCCCACCCCCCAACTTGGCCAATATACCGTAAACGCCCACCCTTAAACGCCTATATGTGGGTAAACGCCCAAACCCACTTCAGTGATTTGCTAATTAAACGCCCAGGTCTTTAACCCGTGAGAATACAGTAAATAAATTGTCACAACTACATGTGGGTGTATTATCCGTAGTTGCACCAGTCCATCACACGTGATGATAGCTTCACTAATAATTCCGACTGTTCAACGATATCGCCTTTTCCTGTTGTAACTACTGATATTACTTGTTTGAACAAAAAGCACTGGCCAGGTGATGTTTCTTTCTCTTCTTTAACAAAAAAAATGTATGTCAAGGATGCCAGTAATAGCTTTATGGTTTCATGTTTAAAAAAAAAAGAAGTGAAAAGTAACACCAGGGGCCGTATGCAGGAGTCAGTGTTAGCGGGTTTTGGTGTTAGAGCCTGTTACCGTTTAGTTATTACCGAAATCGGGAACTGTGTCAAGTCGTATGCAGGAGCGCGTAACACTAACATTTTAGCTAAACGTGAAATTATTTATAGATTTGGGAAATCCCTCTGCGTCTGTACCCATATATGAGGCTTAAATCTATTCAATGCGACCATATTTAACAGAATTAGATACGCAATAAGTGACATTTATTCAAATTAACCCTAAATTCGAAGCGTTTTTAAGGCTACCGCCGCATTGGCGGCGATATTACTAGTTAATTTTCGAATCGACGAACGTAATGTAAACAAATCGCCGCCGCCGCCAGTATGGAACGCAGCGCGGCGGCGATTTGTTTACATTACGTTCGTCGATTCGAAAATATAACTAGTAATATCGCCGCCAATGCGGCGGTAGCCTTAAGGAGGGTTCGAATTTAGGGTTAATTTGAATAAATTTCACTTATTGCGTATCTAATTCTGTTAAATATGGTCGCATTGAATAGATTTGGGCCTAATAAATTCGCTAAACCTGATATTTTTTAGGGTTAAGGTAACACCGGTTAAGCCTTTGGTGTTAGGCCTAACACTGACTCGTGCATACCATTTTTTCGCCGCTAACCCGGAATTCCCGCCAAACACCGTTTTGCCTCCCTAACACTGACTCCTGCATACGGCCCCAGCAGATTCAAACTCATTACTACACACGACAAAACTGAACAGAGCATCCTCACCACATGTAGTGGGCCCTGATGGTGGAGTCTCCGACTTGGCCTGAGTATACAGCTCAAACAATAATCTAATCTATAGATCCAGTATCTGCGTTTTAGGTGGCAGAACAAAATAGTCTGAACATGTTGGTTTTTTTTGGGGGGGCGGTGTAAATGTTTTTTGTCAGTGCCGAAGCACTGGTCTCCAGCCATTTTTTAATTTAGGATTTTTTACACAAAAAAGTATATAGAGTAATAACTGTTGAATACATCATTTGTATTGTAGCATATAACAATGAAATTCTGTAACCCAAAAGGATCCATAGCAAAATGGCAACAGTAGTGTCATATAACTAGATCAATATTAGTCAGATCAATGTGAGTATTTCCAGGTATTTAGACAACAAAATCAAAACCCCACCAACTCCTGATACCCACACATGTACATAATTAGTATCAAATGCATGAAAAAGAAAGTTTGTTTTATTTAAAGCCTCTTGAGCACATTGAATTTTAGCATCGGCTATTGGATGTTAAACATGGTCATTCTGACATATTTCTTTGGGGGGAACCCGCTACGGCCACATAGGCTACTCTTTCCGATAAGCAGCAAGGAGTCTTTTATATGCACTTTCCCACATACAGTACAGCACAGACGACAGCCTTTGATGAACCAGTTGTGGACAACTGGTTGCTCAAATGCTTGAGTGTATTCATAACTGCACCGGTCACACGTAACGGTAGTTTGACTAATAATTGATACTGTTCAGCTTTGACGCTTTTGCCTGTTGTAACTGCTATTACTTATTTGAACAGAAAGCACTAGCCATGTGATGCTCTTTCTCTCTTTATAAATGTTTGTAAGCAGCTTTATAATTTCATTTTTCATTTTGTGTGAAAATATAAAAATCCAGTATTTGTATTTTAGGGGTCAAAACAAAATAGTCTGAAAATGTTAATTCCTCTTGATGTTTTTTTATTTTACCCCCTACCACACCTCAGTTCCCATGTGCAACATGTACCCACCCCTCTGACCTAGTGCGTTGTGCAGCCACTAGGTGGCAGTGCCTTCTCGGACCGGACGCAGTGGCCGATTCGGTAGAGCGCAGACTTTCCGTGCGGAAGATCTGGAGTTTGATTCCTGGTCGAGTCAAACCAATGACCTACAAAATTGATAGGCCTACTTATCGCTACCCATAATGAGTGCATAGTCCGATGGTTTTGAATTTCTGCTATTTTCTGAGATAAATACATCATAATATACTGATGGTTATACTCTACATTATTTCAGTTTGAAGTACTGCTAACTTTGGAGATATTTAAAGTGAAAATGAGCCAAGTTAATTTTCACAAGCACCTCAAGTGTTTGGCACTGATAGGCTTTAGTAGTAACGGTTTCTATTAAATTGGCTTAGTATTTAGCCCCTTCTATGCAGCAACAAATGCTTAATGAGCGCACCAGTATCTAAATTGGAAATGTGGGATCACATCTAGCGAAGGCTTTTTGGCTTAGAAAATATGGTACTTTCATCGGATTAAGCTGTACTGGAGTATACTCACTGCCACAACCGCAACCAGTCTTGTCTATAGTTTACACGAATAGTGAGCCGGTGTTGCAGTTTCCGCCGTCTGCCAGTTTCCGTGATACGCACCACTTCTGCGCATGCGTCAAAATCGAACAGCATCGTCACTAACCTTATAAATTTAATATAATGTTTTTGATAAAGATGTTTTCTATATGTGTACCAAGCGATTTGTTTCTAGGTGGTGTGGTTTTAGAGATATTTCACTTTTTCTGTATGAAGATTGCTCACGACCATTGACAATGCCTTGAGTTTGACGGTACGTGCAGTGCAAAACATTAGTTTTATTCAAAATTAATAGAAATCAAGAACCCTAACCGTATAAATTTAATATAGTCTATTTGGTAAAGATGTTTTATATATGTGTGCCAAGCATTTAGAGATATTTCACTTTTTCTGTATGAAGATTGCTCATGGCCATTGAAAATGCATTTGAGTGTATGCGTACCGCGGAAACTGCGACACCGGTCAGGCCCTGTATGTTGCTACTTGTATGTTTGTCTCTCCCCGTGCCCAACCGGCCACTTGCAGGCTTAAAGTTACATAGTCCGATAGTTTTGAGTTTCTGTAATTTTTCTGAAAGAAATATATTAAATTGATAATTATACCCTACCACACTTCAGTTTGAAATAACTTTTATTTTAAATTGTTAACTTTGGAGATTCTTGAAGTGTAAACACGTCAAAATTCCTGACACCATAGGCTTTTACAGCAAAAACAAAAAAAGTCGATTAAATATGTGCAACAGATGCTTAATAAGTGCATCAGTATCTAACTTCTAAGTTAGATATGTAGAATCCAATCTAGATAAGCGGTTTGGTTTTGAAAATTTGATGCTTCATCGGCCTATGCGACTTTAATTCACCTTTCCATATAGCTTATTGGTGTGTGTTGACGCTGGCATGTCTTTCTATTCAGTGTTTTAGCTTAGAACGTAGTCTTCCTGATTACAAATTCAACCAGTCTACTAATATATTCATTGACTGATATGTACATTTACCTAATTCCAAATCATGCCACCAGGAGCACGGTGGCAGCACCAGTCGAGATAAATCCCCCCGCCCCCTTTTCTTTTGTTCAAATTTGTATTCCAGTTGAATTAAATAAAATATAACTCAGCACCGAGGTCGTGGGCTTCCGGCCTTAGCTATTATGGTGTATATAAACTATTTATGGATGAGATGGCATGAACAATATAGACAATAGTAGGTAGCTATGAGGCATTACAAATATTATGGGGGATCTTATTTTGTACATGTAGACTGGAGGATAGCCATTTACCTTTTATTTGATAATTGTTGTGGTGAGTTCTTTGGTTGTATAGAAGCATATTTCAAAACCTATCTATCACATCATAATACAGAGATTACCAGTCAAATCTCTCGTATCACTCGTAAAGTAGGGCCTATTGAGTTAACGCTATTGAATTACTATATTCTGCTATCCATAGATTTCTAATAAGGTAGTTTGTTGAATTGAAACATGCTAATTCCCTGTAGTTTGTATTATGATAGATTTATATTATATATTGATCAAATTAATATGAAAAGAAATTACATTTGATATTATATGTGTATGAAGGTTTTTGAGAACTGCATTTTTAAAGGTTGAATGACGCTATTAATAAATAATCAAGAAAGGTAGTTTGTGTTGCCATTCATAATAAAATGACTTCAAACTAAAATAAGAACCATGCAACTCTAATAATAGTAAGGGTTCTTCAGAAAAGCACATTTAGTGTGATATTTAGGTGTGTGTTGAGGTGCACCATGGTACCAATAATGACTAGGCGAATGAGTTGAGCGTCTGTCTCCTGTTTTGGGAGATCGGGGGATACAAACCCTCGTCGAGTCAAACCAATGGACTTAAAAATTGATACTTGTTGCTTCCTAGCCAAGTGCTTGGCATTAATAGGATAGGGCAAGGACTGGTTGGCTCTGTTGGGATATCAGGCTTGGTTTCCAGTGGGACAGCACTGTCACAAGTCGGTACCCGTCCTGATATGACCTTAGATGTTGCTAGGACGTCAAACAACAAACTAAATTGTAAATTGTGTGTGGGCCCGAAGGTTCTGATTGAGCAATACTCTTTCCATCCGAATTTTCTGTTGTAGATACAGATATAATCAAGATGAAGTCCAAAGCAAATAATAGCCACAAGGGCTTGCTTCCATAATTTATTACTAAGTTCATACTTTTGCCAAATACATACAATAAATCGGCAATTTCAATTGTTACCTAGAATCAGATATGTCCAGTTATATATGGGTCACTCTCATGAAAACTGGCCAGAAGTGTCACATGGAGCATTAAGATGTAATATTTGAACTTAAAGAATTTTTGGTTGCAAATGAAAGCTGGAAATCTCCCCTGTACATCTATGTAAAATATAAATTGATGAGATACAAAAATATAGGCATAGTCCATGATTAAGCTATGTCATGTGGCAGTATAACATGTGTTACTCAGACGTAACACGTGTTTAGGACACCACACAATTTGCTTAATAAAAATCTACTGAGAATATTAATCATGGCATAATATACAGAAATATGTACTGCTTATATTGATGAAAAAAAAGTAATCCCAACCGTGGTTTATTCACTGAATAATTAGTGTACAATATTTGTGTAGCATCCAGACACCACTGGTTACATCTGTGACAAATTTGTAATGATACTTCTGAAGACATCAAATAATTTTTATTTTAAATTTAAGCATGCATACATGTTAATAAATACTTCCTTTTGATTTGGGAACTGTTTTGTTTGATATATCAGTGCAATACAAGATGTTAGTAAGGATCCATTTTATTTCCCTCAAATCTGAACATGAATATGAAAAGTATAAGAAGAAAAAATAAGTAGAACCTTTTGTTATTGATGTTTTAAAATCCCATCCCATGCTGACCAGTTTTCAGGAGTGACCCATATACCTATATGTAAGCATTTCATGTGCATTTATATGTTACCAGTAAGATTGTGTAATAAGGGATTTCGCGAAATCCTTAAAGCTTTCAGTTTTGATTGATTGATTGGTGGTTGCTTTACGCCGTGTCAGCAGCATAGGCCATATTCATGGCGAGAAATGTTTGTTTTTTGTTCAAACCATCTCTTTTACATGTAAAAGCAGACAATCAATTATGTGCCAATAGACACTCATTAAATTAGAAAGCTCACAATCATATATTTGTGGTCAAGGGAAACAAATTCCCATAGAAAAAGAAAAGTTTTATTAATAATTGATAGAATCTATTTAGTAAACTATATGAGGTGGTACAGTCCAGCTGCCCTCAAAAAGGCTAAAATGTTTTCCTGTTTTACCTTAGTAAAAAGGTCATGCATACTGTCTGCAGTGTAGAACTGTTGGCGCAGGGCCAAAAAAGTCAACGCAACTTAGTAAAATGTTTTTGAGTGTCAGAGGTTTTTTTGTTTTTTTTGGTACATTAGTTGTTTAAGCAGGGGAAATTTCAGTCACAGATGACTGGTCTTCCTCATTCCACTGCTCCTTGCACTATCCTAATAATGCAGAGCGCCTGGCTAGGAAGCGACAAGTATTAATTTGATACGGCACTGGTTTGACTCGACCAGGGTTCGAGCCCCCGATCCCACGGCTTACAAACACGGGAGCCTGTAGTGAAAGATGGGGCTGGGAGGGCACTGACCAAGGCTTCTTGACATGGTGGGTTTGTAACTTCAGTCCTTTGTGAGGGACCAATGAACTCGGAACACATGTAACAGACGGGATGGCCGAATGAGTGGAGCGTTCGTCTCCCGTTTGGTAGATTGTGGAATTCGAAACCTGGTCGAGTCAAACCAATGCCGTATAAAATTTATATTGGGCATTATTACGATATGGCAAGGGCTGATTGGCTCAGTGTCAGAGTAATGAGACTGAGTGGGATATATCAGTCATGGTGCTGGTGGCCTGATCTCCCAGTGGGGCAGCACTATAAAGTTGCCATGAGTGTGCAGTCACAAGTCAGTACTCCCGATATGACCTCGAATGTTGCCAGGATGTAAAACTCCAACGACCAACCAACCAGAACAGATGTATTGACTAAAACTAATTTTTCAGGACCTTAAATCTTGTCTAAGCGCATGAGACTTCAGGGATGAAATATCTGCATGATTTCTTCTGCACTCTTTTGGTAATTTGCATTAAAAATTAAATTGATTAATTTAATACTTTCCCCGTTGTACAATGTTCTTGCCATACATTTGTTTGCTGGTGCTGAAGCTGCAACCTGTCGTGCTGGGTCGCAGCTTGTACTTCCTGAAGGATCAGCAAACACCAAGCGTAAACAATGCCTGAATAGAGGATTTCCACCACAAATCTACCATTTGACAACAGAGCCGGGGAAAACTGATGTCGGTAGGAGCTCACTGTGCAAAGATTATTATACATTACCAGATGCCAGCAGACTTGAGACCAGTAAACTTATTTTTCTTTCGAGTGAGAGAACCACAGAAGTCTTCCAGACAAATTGGTTGAAGCACCAACGGTATAAGCATTTGAGAGAAGGTTGGATAGACATCGGAGAGGACACCCACAATTATGACTTCAGGGATTCGTCCACCTCCATACAAGTGCACAAAAATGGTTTGTTTTTACTATAACGAGCTGGCATAAAGAGGCCCAATCAGGCCTAGATCAGCCAGAAGATGATCTGTAAGTTAATCTGTAAGAAGTAATATGGGGTGTGCAAAAGGTCTCCACCACCAACCCGCCCTCTGATGGCAGTGCCTAGAACTAATGTGGGTAGCAGCTCACTGCGCATGCTCCAGGGAAAAGGTCTATTCAATGAAACGAGACAACACGGGGGGAAACTTGCACAGAATTGCTCAAGTTTATTTTGCATTTACAGTTTATCAAACAGTTGTTTCTTGAGTGACCACTTCACTCATTTATTACCCACCCCCCTCCCTATACAAAAAAGGTTTATTACATACAGCGTGCCTTACATAGTATATTATATAATGTTATATAATCAGGCATGTGATAGGGTGCAGGAAAAAAGACCTGAATTTTTTTTTAGGTTATCGCGGGGACACACAACAGTCGCGAGAGGGATGCAAATAGTGTATTTCAGAGGTGCTTCGGCGGCCAGAAAAAAAAAAACGGTATTAAAAAATCATCGGAATTCCGGTTTCGGTGGCCAGAACCCCCCCCCCCCCCGGAATTCCGGTTAAAACCGGAAAATCACATGGCTGTATAATATATACACATATAACCCCGCACAATAGGCACTATTTTGAGTAACCAAGTTCAACCTCAATTCCACAACAATGAATCACATGCTCAGGCTACCAATAACTTCTCATTTCAAGTAATACATAGTTTTGAAAAACAATATCTTTACCAACGAAACTCACCCCTCTCCTCCACGACAGTAAAATAGAAAACCCCAAAAATGAAATTCTTCTGAGAGTAGCCAAAGCCCAGTGAGCTTCCTTCAGCCTCCCCTTCAGCCTCCCCAACTCACACACAATACAAGACAAACGGCTAGTAGTCAAGGAAATACGGTATATAAAATAACCCCTCAATACTACCGTCTCATATTAAGGTACAAACCACTAGCATCCAATTTAATGGTTGTATTACGTGTGAATTGCAAGGACACAGTATTATTTTAATCTTATTTTTAAATACCAAATATGAGCCAGTTACAATTAGAGTGTTTGAGCTGTATGCTGAGGCCAAGTCGGAGACTCCATCACCAGGGCCCACAACATGTGGTGAGGATGCTCTGTTCAGTTTTGTCATTTGCAGCAATGAGTTTGAATAGAGTATGGCGACCAAAGGGAAAAAAAAGAGGAGAAATGATTTATGGGACTAAGAATATCTCTCCACCCCCAACAGAAAACTTCCGAAAACCAGGAAATCCTCATCTCATGTAATGCCTAATGATGTTTGTTGTTTGTTTGTTTGTTGTTTTACGTGCCTAATGATGAGATCACACATTACTACTCAAACTAATGGATGCTATAGACGATTTCCACCACCAACCAGCCCTCTGATGGCAATGGCAAGGACTAATGAGCAGCAGCTTACCATGAAGCATACTGTGGGAAAAGGTCTTGTAGAGGATTTCCACCACCAGCCCGCCCTCTGAAGACAGTGGCAACAATGTTGCTGGTAGCACGTGACTGTGCATGCATGCTCTGTGGAAAGGGTCTATTATGCTAGCAAATACAATTTAGAAGCGACGATTGAGCTTCGTGTGTAGTTGTTGACGTCACGGCGCCGCGTCATGTGGTTGCTAGATTTGTTTGTTGTTTTACGTCCTAGCAACATCTAGTCATATCAGGACGGGTACCGACTTGTGACTGCGCACACTCATGGCGACTTTATAGTGCTGCCCCACTGGGAGACCAGGCCACCAGCACCATGACCTGATATCCCTCTCAGTCACAATATCTTACACTGAGCCAACCAGTCCTTGCCCTATCCTGATAATGCCGAGCGCCTGGCTAGGAAGCGACAAGTCTAAATTTGTAAGACATCATTTTGACTCGACCAGGGTTTGCACCCACGAACCCATGAGTTTGGATTCCTCGATCTCCCAAAACAGGAGATGGACGCTTAATTCATTCGGCCATCCCGTCTGGTATGCGGCTGCTAGAAGACTGGGGTGGGCGAGCCGACGATGGCGAGGTGCAGCTTGTTGACGGCTGTGTACACGGTCTGCTGCAGGATGTAGTCCTCATCACACTTCACGTCCTGTGTAGGAGGCAGAGCCACGCCCTTATTCACTCACTGACTCATATTGATTCAATTATTGCTTCACTGATTGATTCATATTTATTTATTCATTCATATTTATTTATTCATTCATTGACTCACATTTATTCACTCATTGACTCACATCGATTCACTCATTGATTCACATATATTCACATATATTCACTTATTGATCCATATTCATTCACTTATTAATTCATATTTATCCACTCAATTATATTTCTTTATTCACTAACTTACTGTCATTTTTTCTTTTTCAGCAAACAATTTATTCATCAGATCAAATCAATTCTAAATAGATGTAAAATAAAAAGTAACAATTTTAAAACTACTGAAATACGATTTTTTTTGTGTTTAAATAATACAAAAAAGAAATACGACAAATATATTTTTTAAATAATACAAAACAAGTAATACACTAAATGTATATTTGTTAAATAATACAAAAAAAAGAGAAGAAATACACTAAATAATACATTTTAAATAATACAAAAAAATAGAAATACAAAAAAATAATATATCTTTAAATAATACAAAAGAGAAATAAACACAACAAAATAATATACTTTTAAATAATACTAAAAAAAAAAAGAAAGAAAGAAGAACTACACCAAAATATGAACTGAAGTGCTATCTAATAAGAAAGGCTTCCATACCATGGTGAGCAGGTCTATGACGGCATTCTGGTTATCAACGCTGACTGTGATCTTGTCGTTCTTGATGAATGGTGAGACACCCTCCGTGCCGAACATCTCCCCGAGCATCTCTAGCAGGCACTCTCGGAAGTGGGTCTTATCCACCTCGAACGGCACCGGAAGTACTGAAAAAGGAAAGTTTGTTTTATTTAACGACGCCACTAGAGTACATTCATTTTTATCATCAGCTATTGGACGTCAAACATATGGTCATTCTGACATATTTCTTTGGAGGAAACCCACTGCCGCCATATAGGCTACTCTTTCCGATAAGCAGTAAGGGGTCTTTTATAGGCACTTTCCCACAGACAGGAGAGCATATACCACAGCCTTTGATGAACCGGTTGTGGACCACTGGTTGGAACGGAAAATAACCCAAACAGCAAATGGGTGAACTGAGCAGGATCGATCGGATGAGCCACACTTTCACAGGTGGACACTCTACCGCCTGAGCTACGTCCCGCTCCCCGGAAGTACTGCATGCACACACGAGAATGCGGAGGAGTAAGATGGGGTGGGGGGGGGGGGCTTTAACATAAAAAAATACTTGCCATAATAAAACATGTACACAATTAAAGAATTATCACGATTAATTGAATTGAATACTGTTTTCTCTATGTGCGAAAATCTGGTTTGTTTGTGTTGTTTGCTGTTGTTTTACATCCTAGCACCATCTAAGGTCATATCAGGACGGGTACCGACTTGTGACAGTGCACACTCAGGGCGATTTTATATTGCTGCCTCACTGGGAAATCAGGCTGCCTTCACCATGACCTGATATCCCACTCAGTCACATCATCCTGACACTGAGCCAAACCAGTCCTTGCCCTATCCTAATAATGCTGAGCACCTGGCTAGGAAGTGACAAGTCTCAATTTTTAAGTCAGTGGTTTGACTCGACCAGGGTTTGAACCCATTGGTTCGGATCCCCCGATCTCCCAAAACAGGAGACGGACGCTCAACTCATTCGGCTATCCCGTCTGGTCGCGAAAATCTGGTGTATTATCTAAGGGGCCGTTCAAATATTACATAATGCTATTATCAAAATTAGACACATCCACCTTGTAATGCTAGATCATACACTACATAACGTAATATTTGAATCGCCCCGAACCTTCAACGTAATCTTTTATTGGACCTACACCCCCACCCCCTAAACGGTACGTACTATTTGAATGGATCCTAATCCTCAACATAATCTTGTATTGGACCTACACCCCCACCCCCTAAGCGTTACGTACTATTTGAATGGCCCATAATCTTCAAGGTGATCTTTTATTGCAAAGCGTGCACTGTTACCTTTCTGTGGCATAGGGTCTTGTTCCGCCTTGAGCACGACGGTGAGAACTGCATCCGCATACATGTCGTTAACTGGGTTAGCCACCCACTGAAACACGCATTACAATGTTACATATGATACAACTGTAGCCACCCATCAAAACACACATTATAACATTAGTACAACCATAGCCACCCACTGAAACACGCATTACAATGTTAGATGATACAACTGTAGGCACCCATCAAAACACACATAACGTTAGTACAACCATAGCCACCCACTGAAATACGCATTACAATGTTAGATATGATACAACTGTAGCCACCCATCAAAACACACATTATAACATTAGTACAACCATAGCCACCCACTGAAATACGCATTACAATGTTAGATATGATACAACTGTAGCCACCCATCAAAACACACATTATAACATTATGCCGTGGGAGTGATGTAAAATATATTAACATTTTATGAAGAGTAACCAGTGAATATCACCAATCGCAGAAATCCAAGAAATCGCAGAGATCTTTCATCCCTGTAAATGTACCCATACAGGGATGATAGTGGTGTGTGAGGACAAAATCA
Organism: Branchipolynoe longqiensis; assembly: GCA_030323885.1. Classification (NCBI taxonomy): domain Eukaryota; kingdom Metazoa; phylum Annelida; class Polychaeta; order Phyllodocida; family Polynoidae; genus Branchipolynoe; species Branchipolynoe longqiensis. Next base: position 2,472,678 of record CM059193.1, on the reverse strand, counting down.
GAAATTGACGGTGAGGTGGGCCATAATACTAATAGTCCCATTAATAACAGCAGAATGCTCTCTAAGAAGACCTGGTCATATGCATTGTGCAAAACGTATCATTATTTTTTATTTCTCCTCAAATTTACACCTATATCGAAAATGTCCACAGACTCGCCCATAACAAAACGGAACAGGTAATTATAGTTTTTCATTCGATTTGAAAAAGTCAGGCGGTGCGGTTTACCTCAAGTGTAACGAGGCGGGGTTCATACGTGACGGTGATGGCGCTGAAGACCACAATCGCTTGCCTGTCGGGCACTGAAGGGTTCGAAGGAAGGCGCTGGACCTCCCCCGACAGCTGGTTCAGGTAGAAGTAGAGCAGCGGGTAGGTGCCAGTGAAGGCCACGCTCTGTCGCTGAGTGACCATGCTCATGGCCAGGTCTGTGTAGTCTACAAAAGTTTGTTTTATTTAATGACGCCTTTAGAGCACATTGATTTTTATCATTGGCTATTGGACGTCAAACATATCATTTTGACATATTTCTTTGGAAGAAACTCGCTGCTGCCCCATAGGCTACTCTTATCGATAAGCAGCAAAGGGTCTTTTATATGCACTTTTCACAGACAGGACAGCACATACCATAGCCTTTGATGAACCAGTTGTGGACCACTGGTTGGAACGGAAAATAGCCCAAACTGCAAATGTGTCCACTGAGCAGGATCGATAGGATGACCAACACCGTCACAGGTGGACACTCTACTGCCTGAGCTATGCCCCGCTCCCCTGTAGTCTACAATGACAATGACAATGATATATTTTGGCTCGCGACTGCTCACGGGGTATAAGAGCAACATTACTCCACGGTGGTTGATCTGTGGAACGACTTTCCGGAGAGTGTCGTAGCAGCAGAGACGGTGACCTATTTCAAGTCCTGACTTGATGTATACTGGTCAAGCATTATGTACATCTTGGAGCCAGTGACAGTTGCTAGAATCCACCACATCTGAAGAACTGTCTCGATTTGTATTAATTAAGAGCGGCTAACAGGTCAAAGGCCTATTATAGCTGTATCCTATCGATTGATTGATTGATTATAAGGTACACGTTTATAAAACACAGTATAATACAACTGTCACGGTTTTAACAAGCACATGATTTTAATGATTGTCTTTTCCAAAAATATTCAGGATAAACACTGCTAGAAAAAAAAAAATACACGTGAGAATTGGTCCATAATTAATTTAACAAATTTAGCAAGATTTGTTAAGTGTTTAGTACTTGTAACGTTAAATAGCTGAGACATTTTCAACACATTGGGTTTGACAGTGTAGTATTATTTTAAGTACATTTTCCTGAGATCATTGAAGGCGGGGCACACCAGAGAATAATGGTATTCATCACCTTGATCTTGGGAGTCACACATATTGTACATTTTAATGGTTTGGTTTGAGATATAGCACCCTTCGGCGATGGGGAGTCGATCATTTCCACATCTAAATCTACTGAGATTATTACTGTGTGTAAAGTCTAGTTACAACAGAGATGGGGGATCAAAGCCCCCAGTCACACTATGGCTTGCGATCACTTTGGACCAAAGAACCCGCGTTTACCAGTGACTTCCTAATGGAGCAGTCACACTACGACGTGTATTCCGGCGTGCCGCCAACGCGCTTAAATATATTCAACGCGTCGAGAAACGTCAAACTTTTCGTCGCGTTGCTGGCATGTTATTGGCGCGCCGCCAGCATAATGCGCGGGTGGAAAACAAAGAAACCCCCGCCGCTTGACCCAATTTCTAAAAAGTCGGGATACGTCAGGAAGCGTTACGCACAGGTTGGTATTCGTTGATGGATGGCACCCGCACGTCAAAAGTTTTGTCCTTGCACAAAACTTTCGACTTGCGACGACGCCAACATTTGGACGCGCTGGAATAACGTTATGCGAACGCGAGGCACACGCCGTGCGTGCGTGAGGGTCGTTCCCACATGTTGCGCCAAACTGTTGCTTTGTTGTTTACGTCCTAGCTACATCTAAGGTCATATCAGGACGGCGCACCAAAACTTTTTAGTTTTTTTCTCATGTGTCGATATACCTTACCACGTCGACCACACACTACCAACACGTTGCGCTGACGTCAAACTTTTCCCCACCGCGCCGAAAAGTTTGACTTGTCTCGATTTTTTTGCGTGCTGGCGGCGCGAAGCGTCGTAATGTGACAGCACCATTATGACCAATGCAATGGTCGCCAAGCTCTGGGTGACCAAAGCAACGGTCGCCAACTTCTTAGAGACCATTTTGTATTTTGACCGCAAGGACGATTTTAGTGCAGTAGCTGCAACCTCCTTGCGTCACAAGGAGGTTGGCGAGCACTGAGGAGCACTGAAGATCACCTTGTAACCATGTTGCGACCATTTTGCAACCACTTGCAACCCCTTTGAGAACACCACTTTTAGTGGTCGCAAGCAGTAGTGTGACTGGGGTATTAGGTATTAGGTATGAGGTAGAGACAGGTGGACTGGTGGACCGCAAATTAGGCTCCTATGGGAAAATGTGACCCGATAACAGTTCTCAGCGTCTTTCCCGGGATTATTTCCGCCAATGTCGGTTTGTTTGTTGTTGCTTTACGTCCTACCAACATCTAAGGTCATATCAGGACCGGTAGTGACTTGTGACAGGATGCACTCATGGCGACTTTATAGTTCTGCTTGTTTTTGGTTGGGGTTTTATGTGTTAGCAACATCTAAGGTCATACCAGTATGGGTACCGACTTGTGACAGTGCACAGGGAATCGCGGAAAAATAGCAGAAGTCAGGTTTCAACTAGCCTCGTTGTGATTGTATTACCACCCATTTCTAACACTTTCTTGCTTAGGTTTTATGTTCTAACTACATCTAAGGTCATATAAGAACGGGATTCGAACCACCCAACTGTTGTCATAACTCATATATACATCACATCTTTTGGAATTTTGTTTAACGTTAATCGGTGAATATAAGAAATCCGCGAGGCCTTTCATCTCTAATTAATGCCGAGCGCCAGGCTAGGTCGTGACAAGTACCAATTTGGCAAGTCATTTGTTTGACTCAACTGGGATTTGGACTCCCGATCTTCCGCATGGGAAGTTTGCACTCTACCGATTCAGCCATTGCGTGTGGTCATCAACATAAATTCTTTTTTTTATTATAAATAACGGCAGAAACTCAAAACCATCAACTTTAATGTGAGTAAAAATAGCTTTTCTTTTCTTCTTTTAGCAGGCACAATCTATCATATTCAAAGAACTTACTTGGCAGGTCTTTCGGAGCGAGGATGTGGTAGTTAAAGTTGCGCTTGACCAGCACGCCTGAGACTTTGTTGTCCTGTTCTCTAAGTGCAGCCAAACTTCCCACCACCTACAAAAAGAGTTTGTTTGTTGTTTTACGTCCTAGCAACATCTAAGGTCAATACAAAGAGAGTAGCTCAGTGCCAACCATTGCATCATTACCTTCATCACCATCCCGTAACCGTTGGGGCACCACAGACGACTTTTCAACCGGTTTTCTCCACTTTTTTTGTACTGATCTCCACCAAAAAAAAAGCTTGTTTTATTTAAGTAAAGCTTGTTTTATTTAAAGTTGCATAGTCCGATGGTTTTGAATTTCTGTCAGACCAGACTCCAACGTGTGCGGATCAGTCATTACAAGAATACTACATCAGGAGTGGGCACTAAAGGAGAAACAGTACAGTGTTGTGTCGTCCTCCATTTCACCGGAGCAGAAGTAGTGACCAGGATAAAATTGCCCCATTAATTGAAGCCTTCCGTCAGTATTGTGAACGTTAATCGGTGAATACCAAAAATCGCGGAAATCCGCGAAATCGCAGAAACCAACGAAATCGCAGAAACCAACGAAATCGTGGAGATCTTTCATCCCTGTACACAGTTTTTGAGAACAACCCATACACAGTTCAGGGATGAGAGTGGTATCTGGGAGAAAAAGCGGAAATGCTGATATTCTCCCATAGGTTTAGCATTGTCAGGGAATCGCGGAAAATTCCCGGAAGTCGGGTTTCATATATATTGGTATACACTGATAGTGCTGCGGCATTTGAAGCATGTATTAGTAGTGTATGTTGATAGTGCTGTGGTGCTTGGAGTATTTATTAGTAGTGTACGCTGATAGTGCTGTGCAGTATACACCACATATTAGTATACGCTGATGGTGATGCGGGATGGAAAAATCCAGGAAATCCGCGGAATCGCGGAGATCTTTTATCCCTGATAGTGAGCTGTACAAGTACCTTGGCCATTTTTTCTCCCCTGAAGTAGAGTTCGACGGTCTGTGTGTTACGCGGGTTGTGCACCTCGATGTTGTATTCGGGGTCGTCCTCATACTCGCGGATAAGCGCTGACTTCAGACGCAGCATCTCGTTCGCCTCCCCGTGCACCAACACCTGCAGCGAAGCCGAAATCAAAACTCAGAGCCACCTCACATGCACGCACTCTTATTTAGAGTAATTCAAGGGTAGAACAATATGGACTGCCTGGTTGCCCGGGGCACCTAGTTTACTCAGTCAGACAGTGACCTGACCGAATGGGAAAGTCATTATTTCTCTGATCTGCATTACGTAATTTCAGTTTCAATTGGCTGACTTGGGCTTGAGCAAGTAGTTTTTCCCACTCGGGCAAGTAGAAAATTGGGGCAAGTGGGGGAAAAAAAAGTTACTGTCCTACTCTGAAGTTGCATAATTCGATGAAATTAGAATAGCTTAAAAACCACAAACATCTACCAAGACTTGAGCTTACATATCCAATTGTACTCATTCATCATTGGACACTGGCTCGTGACAATGCACATACCATTGCGACTCCATAGTGCTGCCTCACTGGGATACCTCGTCGTCGTCGGCCCCATAACCCAATATCCCACTCATTCACATTATCACATTACTCTAGTAACGCTGAGGCAACCAGTCCTTGCCCTATCCTAGTAATGCTGAGTGGCAGACAAGATGGCGACAAGTACATCATTCTTTTTAGGTCTTTGATTAGGCTAGACTGGGGACTGATCAGGCGACCTCCCACATGGGAAGTGGGTGTTCTATGCAGTCGGCCATCTTGTCCGGTTTATCTAAGCGAAGTGTCCTTCGCTACTTACTATGTGTGGCGGCTTCAGCGTCCTGATGAACTCACTCGTCTGCTGGTAGTCGGTGTGAGCAGAGAAGGAGATGTAGTCGACTGAACAGCGCAGCGAAAGCTTCTGTCCATTCATCGTTAGGATCTCATCGGGCTCAGATAAGACGTGCTGAAAAGAAGGACACCATGGGATCAACGGGACAACGCGACAGAAGTCACATCCATATAAACACTACAGGTGTTCGCTCTCCTTAGATTGGTTGTTGGAGTTTTACGTCCTGGCAACATATAAGGTGATATCAGGACAGGATTGTAGAACTAATAAACTCACAGAGAGTAGGGGGATGTAGGAGAATGCTTACAAACAGAGAAAGAATGCATGCAGTAGATCGCTACATGACAACTGAAAGTAATAAAACAAGGGGAACCACAAGATTATTACTGTCTAGCGGCAAAAACAATCCATTAGACTTAATGTTATGGGCAGCATAAATACACCATCACAAAAAAAACTATTTATTTCACAGCGAAAGCCACTTGTACCTTCGCTAGTGTTCCTTCGACGCAGTAGCCGGCGATGATGGTGCCATTGCGCTTGTCCGTGCACCAGGATTCAAACAACTCACGCGACAGTCCGCTCTGCATCATGCCTGGACTCGCCATCACAACCGAAGGGCCAATGTCCTCAAAGTGCTCCATGCTCTGTCAAATAAAAACACCCAGCGAAAATGTACTATCGAAAGGCATAAAAAGGTTTACCATAGGCATTGGCAAATATAATTGAAAGACATCAATTTACATACGCGTAGGCATATGTAATCGTCTGATTGGGCGCATGGAGTGATTTCATATTGGTCGAAGCCAAAGGTTTAAGCCCACTTGAAATCACTCCGCCCGCCCGCCTATCTACGAGGACTATTGTGGTGCCTAAACGCATGTACAATCAAAGCCGTTGTGCCTTCTTGCATACGTACGGAACTATTTTGCTGTCCACCATGAAACTATATTCTAGTGACTCCATGGTACTAGAGTTATTCGGTCAAGTGGAGAGCACAACCTGTATCAACGTAACATGCGTGCTATAACATTCCGCCAGGCAAAATGACAATATACAAAATAGCATTGTAGCGCACTTGTTTGTTTGTTGGGGCTTTACGTCCTAGCAACATCTAAGGTTATATCAGGATGGGTACCGACTTGTGACGGTGTGCAGTCACGGCGACTTTATAGTGCGGTCCTACTGGGAAATCAGGCTGCTGGCACTATGACCTGATATCCCACTCAGTCACATTATCCCGACACTGAGCCAACCAGTCCATGCCGTATCCTAATAATGCCGAGCGCCTGGCTAGGAAGCGACAATTATCAATTCATTGGCTTGACTCAACCGGGATTACAACTCCTGATCTTCCGTACAGGAATCTACTGATTAGGGTGGCTCACCTTGAGGTTAGAGATGTGTTTGAAGACAAAGGGGTTGCTGATGGTGATTTGCTTGCGGATCTTTTCATTCATCGCATTGATGTAGGTCTGGTACACACTCATGCACTTCTTGGCGAGTGACGAAGCGTAATAAATTGGAATGTCGTGCAGCTCAGGATGGTTCGACCAATATTCATCTGTAAAACAACAATTGCTTTCTTAAATAATTGAGATAAATTACTGCTAGCTGGGTATCGTATGGGTATGATCACTAACTTAGGGACTATTTTAGACTTCTTTAAAAAAAAAGAAATTGACAGAAACCAAAAAGACAAAAATAAGCTCATTTTAAAAAAACTAAGAAAAGACAGTAACATACGCAGAAAAACACACGAAAAATACGAGGTAAAAAAAAAAAAAAAAAATTCTTTTTTAAAGAATATTTTAAGAAAGAGAAAGAACGAAAAGGAATGAAAGAAAGAAGTATTGTTGGAAGTATTGAAAGATAGGAAGGAAGGAAGGAAGGAAGGAAGGAAGGAAGGAAGGAAAGAAGGAAGGAACTGACCTAGGATGAGCAGCAGCTCCTGTGCGCGCCCCAGTGCGAAGACGGGGATGAGACAGCGCCCGCCCCTGTTGACGATGTCGTGCACCAGCCCGGTGAAGCGGCCTTCGCGCTCCTCACGTGGCTCGTGTACATGCGTCCCGTAGGTCGACTCCTGAAAGAGCAGAGCGCAACACATTTCAAGGTGCGGACAGGGTGGTGACATCAGGGAGCCTAGGTGGTGTAATGATTAGCACACTTGGCCCGGAATGCAAGACACGTGGGTTTGATTCCTGCTTTCAAGTGCTATATTTCCTATTTTCATCACCCTCCCTACGATATTTGTTTCCAGGACCAGGATTCTGTAGAAGCTATGCGATGCATGGTTGTTGAGTGCAATGCTTGTGTATATGTAATTGTAAGCATTAAAATGACATTTACAATTCCAGGGGGATGAGTGTAGTGGTCTGCACTGACCTCTCAGGCAAGCAGCCACATAGACAGGTGGGCGTGGGTAGTGTGGTGACATCAGGGAGCATAGTTCGTGTAATGGTTACTACACTGGCCTGGAATGCAAGAGATGTGGGTTCGATTCCCACTCGAGGTGCAATATTTCCCACTCTCATGACAACTCTAAGGACTTTCCAGTAACTCTTTTTTATTACTCTAGTAGCAGTGACTACACTGACCCCTGTTTACGAAGAACTGGCAACAGGTGGCAGCACGCTAGCAGGAACACTAGTCCTGGAATGGCAAATAGTGTGATCGAATCCTGCTCTAGGCGCAATTTTCGCATCATCCCTTATGTCAGTACTTTGCAGGATGCTCAGGAGTGTACAACTGAGCGTGAAATTTTACATTCTGTGTAAAAGCGATGGTTAAATAACATGACCGAATAAATTTATACACCATTCGCCATGAATATGACCTTTGCTGCTGACACAGCGTAAAATGACAACCAATCAATCAATCAATCAATAAGGTGTATAAAGAGCTTAAGCCCCAGTCACAGTACGTCTTGCGACAATTTTGGACTAAAGAACCCATCTCCTTGCGACCAAAGCAATCATCGCCGGCTTCTGAACGACCATTCTGTCACAAAGACGTTTTTAGTGCATTAGCTGGGACGTTCTCGCGACAAAATAGTCGCAAGGAGGTCAGTGACCACTGAGGACCACTTAGGAAGCACTTGCGCCTATCCCCTTTTTGTGCAAAAGTGGTCACAAGTACAGGGATTAAAGGGGTCTCCGAGGAAAAATAGCGGAAATCTATGGTGATATTATCTGTAAATGCTGCTCCAATAATAACACATTATCCTAGTAATTATAATTACTGACTTGCACTGACCTCTCAGGTATGTAACCACATAGACAGGTAGGCATGGGTAGTGATATCAGGGAGCCTAGGTGGTGTAATGGTTAGCACACTGGCCCGGAATGCAAAGAGATGTGGGTTCGGGTCCCGCTCTAGGCACAATATTTCCCATTTTCATCACCCCAATAACACTATTATATAATAGAAGGGCCATAATTATGGCGAAAAAAATAGATACTACTACTGTACTAGTTTTTGCCATGAATATGGTCTTTGTTGCTGATACAGCATTAAAACCACTCCCGTTTTTAAATAATAATAATAATTAATAAACCGCTAGCTTTTCGCCGTTATATGACCGTTCTTGTCGACACGGCGAATTTCCATAGGCTTAGCACTGTCAGGGAATCGCGGACAATCCCCGGAAGTCCGCTGTTTGATTGGGTTTTATGTCATAACAATATCGAAGGTCACATGAGAACTGGATTCGAACTGACCAGTTTTTATCATATTATATATGTTCTAGGCATTTTGTGAACGTTAATCGGTGGACAAAAAATAAACGCGGAAATCCGCGAAATCGCGGAGAACTTTCATCCCTGCAAGTAGTCGTGTGACTGGGATATTACTCACAATAATTAGTACGTCAGGGCGGACATTGGGCACTTCGGCAGCCATCAGGTGGCGGTCCTCCTGTCGTGAGAAGTCTCCGGTGTAGAGAATCTGCGCACCAAAGAACAACTCCGTTAGACATCCTTCAGTATATAATAACTTACATTTATGGGCAAATCAGTGTATGTATTTACTAGACACCAGTCTATTAATTGTAATTAAATCCGTTGATTTGTATATTTACTATATGTATTTGAAAAAAAAACACTTTTTTTTTAGAAAAAAAGGAAAAATATGTTTAAAGAAAATTATATAACCATGTAATACATATTCACTGAATGCATGATACTTTTATTGGACTGGAATTGCACACAGCTGATATTTCATTCATAAAATGCACAATACTTTTAATATCAAACAAGATTTGCATGCAGTTAATATTACAACTGATAGTAGTTTCATTTGCGTATCAAGGAATTGTACTGTACGGCCAGAAGACCAATGCTCTGGCGCTGACAAGAGATATTATTTGATTATTAAAATACACTTTAGTATTAAAAAAAATAAATAAAAAATTTAATTTAAAAAAGGCGAACAATAAAGCGAATGGAGTCCTTTCACAATAAAGCCATTGACGGTATGAAACCTCGGTTTGATGTTGCAATGGATTAAACCCCCTCCCCCCCCGTGTCTAAAACAATACAGGGTTATAGAAACATAAACAAATTAAGTAAAAGGGAGCTAAATGCACTGCTAGACTAACTACAAAGTTAAATTAGTATATTTAAAAATAAAAATACACTGATAATTCAAGCCAACTCTCAGAGGGTACACACGCTACAGGAGGTAAACTTTAAACTTAAAATCAAAAGCAACACAACAAGGTGAAAGCAGTCAGGGAAAGTAACTATTGGTAACTAAACAACTAACCAATTGTAGAACAGACTCACAGAGGGTTTGGGGAATTGGAAGAATGATTACAAACAAACAAACAAAGAATGCATTCAGTAGATAGCTACGCAACACTGAAAGCGATAAAACAAGGGGAACCATGAGACTATTACCGTCTAGCAGTGAAAACAAGTCATTAGACTTAACCGTTAAGGGCAGCATAAATAACATACATCAGCAACAACAAAAACACCCAAAAACCCTCATATCACACAATAAAGTTGATTATTTTCACCTTGACGCCTGCAATCTCAATCATGAACATCGCGGCCCCGAGCACGTGGCCAGCGTTGTAGGCCCAGAACTTGATCCCGTTCACGTCCATTTCCTGGGTTCATGCAAACATTTCAACATAAAATTTAAGTTTTCAAGGGTTCAAAATATACCACAAGTTGCAAGTTTTTCGATGTTTTCTCGGCAACATATGTTTTAGTTTGTGTGAGGTATAAAGTACTTATGCGAATATTGTTATGCATGTAACTATCTATTGTTAGTGTCACCGTTACTCCGGTAACCATATAATAATTGATATGCTCCTTGTTGGTTGGGTTATTGGAGGTTGGTGTGCAGCCTGGAGGACTGCTCCTTCCCCTCTTTCCCTCCAGGTGGTGCATCGGTTCGTGGCCCATAATCACCTTATAATTAAAGCTGCATAGTCCGATGAAAACATAAAATTTTCAAAACCAAAGCAAATATCTATATTTGATCGTACATATCTAACTTAGCCACTGGTGCACTTATTAAACATTTGTCACCACGTAGAAGCGAATACTCAGGTAATTTAATGGAACCTGTGACTGACTGCAGAAGCCTATGGTGTCAGAGTTTTGGCAGGTTTGTAAATATTAATATTTCATGTTTGCAATTAAAATATCTAAAACGTTAGCTATTTAAAATAAGTTACTTCAAACTAAAGCAAGGTAGATTATAACGATTATCCTAATATATTTACGTCGTAAAACCGACAAACTCACAAACATCAGACGATGCAATTATAAGGGCTTTTCAAGGGTTGTTCGCGTGTTCAAAATGTAAAACAAGATGCAAGTTTTACCATGTTTTCTCGGCAACATATGGTTTAGTTTACCTCATACTAAGTAACTAAATATAAAGTGACAACATAATATTATCGAATGTTTATTTACATTGTATAGTTTGCCATTCACCAAGTTCAACAGCCACCTTGATAAACACTCACCACAACAACACTTGACATGGTATTAACACGGCACATTTGATCTGGAAATTGGCATTTTCAAGGATTTTATTCAAGGGTTTTCGGGTAATCTTGAATGTTATTTCGAAATTTAAGGGTTTTCAAGGATCTGTGTGAACTCTGCCGAACAGAATCTTAGCCCCATGATGGAAATCTAGAGCAATAATAAAATTAGTTAGCGATGCCTGAATGAGTTGAGCATCCGTCTCCCATTCTGGTAGATCGTGGGTTCGAACAATGGTCGAGTCAAACCGATGACTTAAAAATTCATACGTGTTGCTTCCTAGCCTGGTGCTCGACATTATTAGGCTAGGCCAAGGAGCAGTGGAATGAGGAAGACCAATCGTCCACTGATTGAAATTTCCCATGCTTAATCAACTAATCTACCCCCAAAAATTGTTGCTTAGCGCCGTGCCGGCACCAAAGGCGATAACTATGACAAACAATAACTAACAGATCTGAGGTAATCTTGTAATTTAGGGGTTGCACAAAGTTTTCAACATTTCTTGAGGGACCTCACTGCCACAGGCCGACCTAGAACCGTGCTATATCGGCATCAGAACTAATTTAAGGTTCAGATAGATCATAGAAGACTAGGTTACTTCAATTCTATAATGACTAGTAATCAAACTCACCTGATGAAAGTTGATTGTCTCTATTTTGTCCATACTGTTCTCAATGTCGGACTCAGAATACAGCATCGCCTCGGTTGCAATGTTGCTAAAAACAATAAATAAATGTGTATACACTATATATAAATATAAGCGTGAGGGGGTGTTTGTTTGTTTTTTCTGCGTAGTAACAATTGTCATCAGGGCTGGAAGGCCAGTGCATCGACACTGACATGTTATTTAGAGGAATAAATCCACTTGAAGTTTAAAAATATCAAATATGGATCGTGTTCCACAGCCCCCCTGTGTCAGTCAATACACATCTCAGTCTCCATAGACTCAAACCGCATATCGCGCAATAAATGAGTAATACATGTTCATCTAGTTCATGTTACCATTAAACACATACCATTAAAAACTCGAGTATTAGGCGAGCCCAGCAGATAATTCAAGGTCAATATTTTTACTATACATAGTTACTGGTGAACTGAGCGCAAATGTAGGAAATGATGCATGTATAACTTAAGTCACGGTACTTCTGAGAACTTCCTTTATTATAATTTTTAATTGACTTAACCGCAAGATTTTATGGTACGATAGATGCGAAGTGATTACAGGGTTCATATAGCAACCAGATTTAAGGCATTTTAAGGTCCTTTTCAGGTAAGAAATTCATTTTTAAGCCCCATAAATATGACTCTATAATGATTTTATACATGCCAACTCTTTATGGTCTTACTTCACCAGGTTTCTGTATGTTATTTTTATAAAGCAAAAGAAGCAACTAAGGAATTTACATATTTATTTTACTTAACAATTGCCCTAGATTAGTTAATAAGCCACACCTAACGTATTCAAAACACGGTCAATCAAATTTGCCCTCTTCTCCCCCAAAATAACAAAATATCCAAGTTTTTTGGGGGGCATTTGGTCAGTTTTCAACACCTTTTCAGGGTATTTTCAAATTTAAGCCCCTTTCAACAGACCGGTTCAAATTCAAGGCCTTTTCAAGTTTGCGCTAACCCTGGGTTAATATACTGCTTGACGTACCTGACCTTGACATAATCTGACAACAACCACCGGTAGATGGCCTTAGTCGCATGTGTCATGAAGCAGCGTCCCCGGAACACGGTCTTCTCCAGAAACCATGGCAACGCACCGCAGTGGTCCAGATGAAAACTACATCAAGTGAACCAAAAATACACACGTGTAAGCAAGCGATCATCCAAAGTTTTCCAACATTTTCAAGGTAGGTCAAAGAGTACTACTTTTCCAGACACCCCCCCCCCCCGGCCCCTCCACACAAAGCATTACACATCAACATTTTACTACAGACCCTGACTGGGTGGCCGAATGAGTGCAGCGCCCGCATCCCAATTTGGTATGTCATGGGATTCAAACCCCTGGGTTCAAACCATGGTCAAGTCAAACCAATGACTTAAATTCTAAGGTCATATAAGGACGGGCAGCGACTTGTGAGAGAAAACACCGATGGCGACTTTATAGTGCTGCCCCACTGGTAGGGCTGCCAGAACCATGACCAGGGCCGTGTTCAAGGTATGCCTCGGAGTCGACTCCGCAATGTCTTTTTGGCTTATTTGCGTTCATGGTACGCTTCAGTCGAATCGAAGACATCTCCCTTTTCAGGCAGGAGGCAAAAAGCGCCTTGAAAATGGCCGCCGAATTCAGTTGTTTCAGCCCATCACAGCTCTTTTTTTCCATTGCAAAAGGGGGCCACCATTTTTGAGGCGACCAACAACTAAAGTCGTTCAGACTAGCATGACGCCAGGAATTTCTCCTGGGCGCCTCGGAGGTGTTCATTGAACACGGCCCTGATATCTCACTCAGTCACATTATCCTGACACTGAGCTAACCAGTCTGTGCCCTATCCTATTAATGCCAAACGCGAGGCTAGGTAGTGACAAATATCTATTTTGTGATTCATTGGTTTGACTCAACCGGGAATTGAACTCTCGACCTTCCGAAAGGAAAGCCTGCGCTCTACCGCTTCGGCGACCACGTTCAGTAGGAAACTAGGGAAGTGACGTTTTGGAACCCAACTTGTCACATTGACATGCGCAAATCAACATTGCTAATTCATTACTACATCGATGCCCGAAAACCAATCAACATTGCCAATTCACTACATTGATGCACGAAAACCAATAAACATCGCAAACTCATTACATTGATGCCCGTCAATCAATCAACATTGCTAACTATTAGATTGATGGCAACAACCCAATCAACATTCATAGATTGAAGCAAAATCAATCAACAATGCTAACTTATTACTAGATTGATGCCAATAACCCAATCAACATTACTAATTAATTACTACATGGACACTGGTAAATTAATCAATACTGCTAACTCAATACATAAAATGTCCACAAACCAATCAACATGGCTAATTCATTACTACATCGATAACCAAAAACCAATCAACACCGCTAACTCTTTACTGTGCGACTTACTGGCTGATAAGGAGGAGATCGATCTCCTCTGGGTCAATGAGATCTGTGTAGGGCAAAGCATCGAGACCAGACATGCCAGGGTGGATCCCGATGTCCAACTGTAAATGAGAGACAAGTTTAAATAGAAGAAAGTCTTTTTTTTGGGTATTTACTGCAAATGAAAGACATGCTTAAATAGAAGAAAGACATTAAACAAATTTGTACCGCAAATGAGAGACATTTTATCAGAAGACATCTAATTTTCACTGCAAATGAGAGACACGTTTAAACAGAAGATATACAATTTGTTAATTTTTTTTACTGCAAATGAGAGACACGTTTAAACAGAAAACAGACATTCAATTTGTTATTATTACCACAAATGAGAGACACTTAAATAGAAGGACATTTGATTTTTTATTGCAAATGAGAGACATGCTTAAAACTGCATACTCCGATGAAGTACCAAATTTTCAAAGCCAAAACAATCATCTAGATTTTATTCTACACATAACTTAAATATTGGTGCACTTATTAAACATTTGTTTCTGCATAGAAGGGAATACTGAGTCAATGTAATAGAACCTGTTACTGCATAAATCTATGGTATGAGAGTTGTGACATGCTTGCCAAAACTAATTTGATGTCTTCACTTGAAATATCTCAAAAGTTTACCATTTAAAATCAAAGTTATTAAGTCTAAACTAAATTAGAGTTGATAATAACGATCATTCTAACACATTTATCCCAGAAAAATGACAAACTCAAAACCATCAGACCGTGCAACTTTAAATAGAAGGACATTTAATTTGTCATTTTTACTGCAAATGAGAGACGGTTAAAAAGAAGAAAGAATTTATTTTATTCAGGATCTAAAAATAGGTATGCAGGTATTGCAATACCTCCGGGAGTTTGACGCCCCTGCCCTGCAGAGTTGGAAACCACTGCCTTGTGGTACAGGTTCTTGACAGAACCGAAGGTTAAGGGAGCAAACCCTGAACAGAAAACCATGTCACTGTGGCAGCGTCAAGGGCGGTTGATGTATGAAACTCCCAACATCTCCCGACCAGCCACTGCAGGGACAAATAGTTTTGCGCCTATCTGGACATGTTCTTGCCAGTGTGAGACCTCTATTTACTCCCCGAGAGAGTGCCGCTGGTAACTTGCAAAAGCCAGCAACACTTTTGCAGGCAGCTTTTTATGAAATGTACAACCACACAAAACATCATTCTCACAGCAGAGAGCTAAATGGAGAGCGGCAGTCAAGTAATGAAAGCAGTCTTTCTCGCATCGCGACCGACAGCAAGATGATGATGATGAGAAATAACAATAAATTTTATACCAGTTGAAAGTATTAATGCGAACAGCACTTCCAAGTGTGTGCATACATTTAGCGGGGCCCTTTTCATCGGTCAGGTGAACATCAGTTATCATTGACTTTATATAAAACAGAAGAAATAGTACTCAACCATATACGATGACAGAGACAGTCCAGGTAAAAATGTAAAATTTAAGACCTAAATGCACTGGGATTGGTCCCACTGCTTCACTGGTCACAGCTGGTCCAGTGTATTATTAAGAACCCCACCCCAACAACTTAATTCATAAACTCACATAACTAGCTACATTTGAGTTAGACTAGAATTTTCCTAACAAACTAACATTTATATACCGCTTGCCTAACTGCAACTGAACATTAAAACTTACTACAAGTTTACCAACTGAATACAGAAGATAACTTCTGCTTACATTCTAAATACTATGTAAATACTCACATTGATCTGACTAATATTGATCTGGTTATATGACACTACTGTACCATATTGTTATGGAACTTTTGGGTTTCAGAATTTCCTTGTGTTACATGGTGCAAATTGTCTATTCAACAGGTATTGTACACCTTATTCTATATACCTTTTGTGTAAATAACCCTGAATTGAAAAATGGCTGGAAGACCAGTGCTTCGGCACTGACAAAAGACTTATTCAGCAGAATAAACACATTTACCAAAAAAAAACAAATTGATTGCCATAACTATATCACTGAAAATTATCTCGTTTTTACTTTTACTCGAGGTATTTTTTCTTTGGTTAACGGGCATGAAACCACTATCGTCAATATTGATTACAAATATATATTTCTTTTTAAAAGATTTACCATGATTGTTTTCCCCTTGAACTTGAGAATGTGACATGATCGTCCCACTTCTTGCCCAGCGCCTCTGGAAATTAAATTGGTAGTTACATATGGCTATATATATTTCAACAGCAAATTAAAAAAGTAAAGTGTGTGTGTGTGTGCGCGGTGGTGGTGGTGGTGAATTGTTATTGTGATGAAAGTGGACTCGGCAAAAAGTCATTGAAAAAAGTCCTTGTGTACAAGTAAAGGTAATCATGTTTCACAGTCACTGGATAGAGTATTTATCCGATTACTGGTAAGAATTCACATGAGATGATGACTTCCTTAAAGAAAGAAGGGAAAAAAAGAGGTTATTCACATGGCCCCCAGATGTTATTCATATGACTTCCAGCCGATTGAGCAACATATAACAATAAATAAAGGTTTGTTGAGATTTGACGTCACTCCTAGCGACATATAAGGTCATATCAGGACATGTATCGATTAGGCTAGATAGTGACACATTTCATTTAAAGTCATTGCTTTGAATTGGTCGGGATTAGAACCCCTGATCTTCTGCATGGGAAATCAGCCGTTTTACTGACTATATTGTGTTATTAGGAAATGCGCACATGCGACATGGAGCTCTTGAACAGAGATACCAACCATTGTTGTTCTAGCAAGACCAACGAATGGGCAATGTTAAATATGTCAAAATCAGATGGTACTTTGAACATTCTTTGGGGAATTATATGGCAGTGATCTGTTTAAATATAACCGTGGCACGTGGACTGGTACAGGCTTCATGTTTCCTTTTGCAGGATTTTGAAGCTAGCTTTTGGAGCAGCACACGACACGGGTCTTATTAATAAAAAAGCCATGGAAATTTGCTGACAATTTTACATTAGTATTATTACTATAATTAGGACAAAGTCTTTGAAAGTATATTACGTTAAGCACCAGGCTTAACACAGAATTGAGAATAACTTAGAATAAAGATCAGGACAAAGGTAGGTACATCAATTCCTGTGTGAGGTGCTGCAGTATAGCTGTCTGGAGTTGAACTCAGTGACCTGGTTTCTGTATGCTTATATTCAGTGGTGCTATTTAAAATCCATTCACATATCCTATGCAAATGATTTTCCATAAAGAATGACATCATAATTGTCCAATCACAACCATGTTTACATCTTGGAACAGTTTGTAGTACTTTGTGGGGAAAAAAAATCATAGTTTTACAAGCTGTTGAAGTTAACCACTGCTGAAAAAAAGCCTAAAATAGGTTTAAACTAATTACAAATCATTCTAGCACCTGAAAAATATAAATATTTAGTTAGTTATCTTTCATTTGATACCTATATTGTGTATTTGTGTTCATTAGGTTAGTCACTACAGACATTACTTATAAATTTGTGTGCACATCGGCCATCGTGTAGGCACGGTACAGTGTTATCTGGTTGCGCTAAATTCACTACTTTTCATCGTGCACGAAAATGCAGATTCGGGGGTTTAGCTCTGCTCAAATTGTTGTGAGTCTGCTACTATTTTGAAGGGCACTAATTAGCACAGGTTTCAGTTTTTGTTTGATCAAAATCCATAAAGAATTGACAGAAGTGTAGCTTCCTGAAATTGAAGTA
Organism: Branchipolynoe longqiensis; assembly: GCA_030323885.1. NCBI lineage: Eukaryota > Metazoa > Annelida > Polychaeta > Phyllodocida > Polynoidae > Branchipolynoe > Branchipolynoe longqiensis. The sequence goes on along the minus strand of CM059193.1, from coordinate 2,454,704 downwards.
AATTTTCCCTACATTAGTAGTAATAGTACACTCTGATGTCATTTTCATCGCGCATGAAAATGTCGAGAACAGGGCTCAATGTGAATTATATAATTTACTACACTTAGTTTCTGAATGCAAATTATATGAAGTTTGTGCCCAAAATGATATCCTGGAATATTGAAATGGTTATAACTTAATTGCTATAATCAATAGGACAAAATGTTGATTTCTAGGAAAACTAAATCATAAATAACTTTGGAACGGATAATGATATTTACACGATTTAAAAAACCCTTAAACCTATTCTGTGAGCTCTATCCGTCTACCAATTTGATGTAGCTAACAAAGGCCCAAAGCTAAACACAACCTATCTAGTTGCATTAGAATTTTAGTAGCTATGTGCGAATACCGCCGATTGCCGCAAAGCGGTTCGGCAACGACGATAACGCTAGCTCCATTCTGCTACGTGGAGCTGCTTTGCAGTAGGTTCAGGTAGCAAAAATGAGGGTTTTCTAGCTACAATTTAACTCTTGGTTTCATGACATAGAGCACATATTTATATACATCCTCATTTTTTAATTGTTTCAATTGGACCAGTATTAGTTTCAAAAGTTGATGGTTGAATTTCAGGTTTTACTTTTCTCCACAAAATCTTCATCAAATCACTCAAAGCTGATTAAAATGTCCTATCAAACTATGCACATATTCAATATTGTTCCTTTATTAGTTCTCTACATGTTGTGAAATTTTAAGGATGGTTGATAGATGGCCAAGAGAGTTATTTAATCCGCAGCACTTGCTGACAATGTCCCCACTGCCTCACACAAATTGGCAGTTGGCATTCACACCTCAGCCTTGCTCATAAAACAAGTAATATGGGTCACAACTTTTGGCTGGTTTACTATAGAACAAAGGGCCCATAATTAGACATATTTTTCAAGTTCAAATCGATGTAACTTTCTTGATATTTACAGTAGATAGGTACCCCGGAATCCACCGGGAGCGCCACTGTCGCCGGTGCTATAAAACTCGTACAACTTCTAGCGACTTTCTGAGCAGCCCAGTCATGTCGGAAAACGGCACCACATGTGCAACACATGCACACTGCATTGACTGCTACATCTGGGTTTGAAGCACAACAGACTGGGGCACAGATAGAGACCATTTTCAGTGCTGTGTGACATTTGAAAAGCATTTTACCAAGCCATTCAAGTCTTCAGATGCAGAAATCAGAGCTAAGACTGCCGGGAAAGTGCATGTTAACTATGATAAAGTGAAACTTTAGCATTTTATCTTCCTAAAACTGGTCTTACATTGACTCTAACTGGAATCGCAACTCTACAATTTGATGGCCAAAAGTTGGTGTTTTGACTGGATTCGGGAGTTGAGTGCCTTACGCGCGGCCCCCCCGGCCCGCGGGAGGGTCGAGGGATGCGTCGGCTACATTAGTCGTTAAATCAACGGTGTTTGGTTGGGTTGTTGTTGGTTTGTTGTTGACTCATATTGTAGGTGGGAGTGATTGCATTATGGTTGCCATGGAAACCTAAATTTTCCGGTGATCTATTTTTTTATATATCAGTTTTGATAAGCTGGGGTGATTTGGTATACGAAGAAGAACCTTGGTGTGAAGTTTGATCAGGATAGGATCATTAATAAAGAAACTACAAGGAAATGTTGTTATAATTAGACTATTTAACAGCCCTAAATAAGGCACTTCTCTAGTGCATTAGCTAATACAAAAAATCTTAAATTCAACAAACTTCAAATGCACATATCTCATTCAATTTTTTGAATATCTTAAAAATTCAAAAAGCATATTGCTTTTGATTCATTGGAGCTTCCAATGAAATTATAATTTGAATGTTTGGAATAATTTGACAATTTTACTGGGGTACCTACAGTAGAAAGATTATATGACTACCAAGTTTAAGGTCTCTTCAAGCTCTTTCCATTGGAATATGTTCCATTGAGATAAAATGCTTTTAAAATAAATACTCACATAGTCATAGGCCACAGCTACTTTTAGTGCACATGCATCACTAACAAGTTGTATGTGTTCAAAATCACAGGAGTTAGAAACACCTTGTTAGAAAACTGAATACAAATTACAATATTGAATAATCAATTCAATGACAATATGAATGTGAATTTTGAATTGAATGAATGCGTGGTCTACCGATAATGCAAAACCCCAATCATCGCCAATGGCAATGGAGACATCCTAAATGACACTAGTCTGCATTGCGCCATGTCATTGGTTTAATTATTTACATTTAAGAATTTTAACTAGCAAAGAATAATAATAAAATCAACACAAACTAAAATACGCACAATGGCTGGATTATGAGCTGATCGCTCTCCTCAGCCGGCAAGTTTTCAGCCTTTCTTTTCGCCGCCATGATTGTAGTAACCGGAAGTGCTTGCTGACTCTCCAACGAATTTCTAGTTGTATATTGACTGGCACACTGGAGTTCAGGACTGCCTATGCTGGGAGAGTGGTAGATTTACGCTGTCTCCCGTCTTTTCGTAGCAGATTCTGAACCTGCGTCAGGGAACCAGCTGCTTCTACTTCGTGTAGTTTCGGGAGGTGTTGATCATTCGTGTGGTTTCAAAAACTGCAGGAAATTTGTTCATTATCACCCGTTCGTTAAGTTTAAGTAACACATCGTATTCTAGGTAAGAAAAATAGTCGTATGTTAAAACTGCATTATTCTCGATGTCGGCGTGGCGTCACAGCACAGGTGTCGCGGTTTCAGCGCCCGGTCAGTTTCAGCGGCCTGTCGTGGCTTCTGCGCATGCGCGGATTTTCGCACGTTGCGGCGAGCACTTCTATTTGTTTTGTTTACTGCTACGTTGTTAGCTGCTACGTTAATATCGCTTGGAATTTAAGGTTAATTTAATGAAATTTCATTATTTGACTATGTAATTCTGTTAAATATGATCGCATTCAATAGATTTCGGCCTGATCGGACCCTAACACTGTCACCAGCTGAGCTTGTAGCCGGCGAGGCCACGGGTGTTTTGCATATGGCCGTAATCGATTAACACGGACAGGTGTCACGGTTTAAAACCCCGGCCCGATCGCAGCCCCTGCCGTGGCCTCTGCGCATGCGCAGAGGTTGTAAACAGGCTGCAGAACGAATACACACTGCCAGTGTCTATTAAAGTGTAATAGAAATGCACAATCCTATCCATATAAATTTAATATAATCTATCCGTCGAATATGTTTTCTATATGTGTACCAAGCAGCTTGTTTCTAAGTGGTGTAGCTTTAGAGATATTTCACTTCTTCTGTATGAAGATTGCACTGACACTCAGAATATCCCAACTTTCACTATTATCTCTGTTTTTAATATACTGTCGTGGGGGTGATGAAAATGGGAAATACTGCGTCTAGAGCGGGACTCGAACCCACATCTCTTTGCATTCCGGGCCAGTGTGCTAACCATTACACCACCTAGGCTCCCTGATATCAACACACTCCCCACGCCTACCTGTCTATGTGGTTACTTGCCTGAGAGGTCAGTGCAGACCACTACAATACTGTCCAGATAAAGTTGCTCTTAGGTTACATTAAATACTTCAGAGTCTTCCTCTATCATCGCGCATAGATATTTTTTTAATCGAATCCAATGAAAGCTTTAAATGTATTTTACAAACAATAAATGCTTAGTAACTGTCTTCACGGCAGGGGCTGCGATCGTCACGTGGTGGTATTTAAATACCATGACACGACACGGGCGACTAGGGTCACCCGAGTCGTCATGAATTTCAAATCGAACACCGCGAGTGGAGTCGACAAAAACACGTGCCGTGTGCAAAACGACCCGACGCCAGTAACCCACCTCTTGGCTGGGGTTTTCTAAGAGCGCCTGAGCTGGTACCTGTAGGATAACAGCTACCACTACAAGTTGTTTTAATGCTTTTTTTTAAATAACCCAAATTGTCAGCTTATACGATCCTAAGATACTTTGAATCCTATTTTGCTGTACTTATATTGGTTATTAAAACAAATAATTAGGTTTTAGATTAAGCCACCATTTTTTCCACCCCGAGCGTGCAGAAGCTTATTCGGTTATTCGACCCGAGTCTGCAGGATGTGCGCATGCGCCAAAAAGTGGCTCGGGTGACCAGAGTCGATTAAAATCCGCGCATGCGCAGAAGCCACGACATGCCGCTGAAACAATCTTCACACAGAAGAAGTCTATATCTCTCAAATTACACACATAGACCACAAACCGCTTGGACACGTATAGAAAACATGTTTAGCAAAAAGTATTATATTAACTTGATAAGGGTAGGGTTCTGGATTTCTATTAATTTGTAATAAAAGTGACGTTTTGCACTGCGCGTACCGTCAAACTCTAGGCATTGTCAATGGCCATGAGCAGTCTTCATACAGACAATACAGCAAAAGTGAAATATCTCTAAAACAACACCACCTACAAACAAATCGCTCGGTACACATATAGAAAACATGTTTAGCAAAAACATTATATTAAATTTATAAGGTTAGTGACGATGCTGTTTGAGTTTGACGTGTGTGCAGAAGCGATGTGTCCCTGGGAAACTGGTGTCCCTGGGAAACTGCAACACCGCCACACCTGGAACTAGCCCGCGAAGGGTAAAATACCACATTACCAGTGATGTGTGATGCAGCAATGTTATGTCTATGCGGAGCATTTATTTTAGCAAAATAAATTTAAAAGCTTTCATTGGGTCGATTAAAAAATATCTTAATGCGCGATTGAAGAGGAAGATCCGAAAGTACTCTGAAACTATTAAAAACAGATAATAGTGAAAGTTGGGATATTCTGAGTGTCCGTGCCAGTGTAACAGTGTTAGCCTTACCAGATCATGTCCTCAAAAACTATTTTCGCAAAATAAATTCAAGAACTTCCAATTGGCTGATAAAAAAAAGCTGAATGTGAAATTGTAGAGAAAGATCTGAACTCTTTAATAAAAACAAGAGAAATTTGTTTTCAAAGCACCAAAAAGCACAAATTACTGTGATAGGGAGTTTTAATGTTGTCTCTATGACGGTGGCATTTGTTTTACCCTTCGCGCGTTGTGAAAGCAAAAAGTGCCCGGATGTCCGACATCGAGAATCCGTAAAAGATTCTTTTATCTAATCGTAGTGTCTACGCGTACGCGTAGCCTAGCGGTCTAGGCATACGAGAGAATCCGCGTGCATGTGTTTCGCGAAATGTGCGTGCATCCATTTAAATTAAACCCAAAATCCAAGTGATATGGATACCACCGCATCGACGGCGTTATTGCGAATATAAATAAAACACAAATGTATTCACTGCTTTGTTCTAATTCTGTTATTTAGAACCATGAAAATTCACTCTGGGTTTGAAATAATGTTATTTAGGAGCACAACTTACTCAAGTGAAATTTGGCTCAAATTAAACCCAAAATGCGAGCGATATGAACGTCGGTGACCGCATCGGCGGCGTTATTGCGAATGTAAATAAAACAAAAAGCACAAATCTATTCACTGCTGCGATCTAATTCTGTTATTTAGAACCATGAATATTCACTTAGGAGCATTAAGGCGTTTGAATGAAGGATTGACAGATCTTGGCTAAAGATACGTGAGGAACTAGGCCACATCTGCACACACTGCTGTACTTCTAGACTGCCAGGTTACAAATACGGGTCATGTACGCGTAGCCACTGCCACGTCTTGGCCACTGCCACGTCTTGGCTAAGGATACGTGAGGAACTAGGCCACATGCACACACACTGCCGTACGTCTAGACCACCAGGTCACGTACACGTAGCCACTGCATTATCTAATTTACCACTGGCTGGGTCCAGGGCCCGTATCCATGGAGCCGGGGTAGCGCCCTACCTCTGGGGGTAGTTGGGATTTCCGGGATAGCGGCGAAATGTTGCTATGCATGGGCCGGGGGTAGGAATACCTCTGGGTATAAAAGTCGGGTAAGCTACCCCCGCTACATAGCTGGTATAAGGGCTGGGGTAGGGACCGACTCAGGCCAAGTCTATTGAATGCGATCATATTTAACAGAATTACCTACGCAATAAGTGACATTTTATCAATTTAACCCTAAATACGAACCGCTATGAAGGCTACCGCCGCATTGGCGGCGATATTAATAGTGTCGAATCGACGAATGTAAAGTAAACAAATCGCCGCCGCCGCCTCGACGTGGCGTTCCATATACCCCTGTCACACTACGACGTTTCTCTCCAACGCGCCGCGACGTGTGTCCTTTTTTGGCGAAACGTCTGTGTCTGTCTGTGTGTCTGTGTCTCCGTGTCTGTGTCTCTCTCTGTGTCTGTGTCTCTGTCTGTGTCTCTGTGTCTGTCTGTGTCTCTGTGTCTGTGTCTCTCTCTGTGTCTCTGTGTGTGTCTCTCTCTGTCTGTCTCTGTATGTGTCTCTGTCGGTGTCTCTCTGTCTGTGTCTCTGTATGTGTGTCTCTCTGTGTCTGTGTGTCTGTCTCTGTATGTGTCTCTGTCTGTGTCTCCATGTCTCTGTCTCTGTCTGTGTCTCCATGTCTGTGTCTCTCTCTGTGTCTATGTGCCTGTCTTTGTATGTGTCTCTGTCTGTGTGTCTCTGTCTGTGTCTCTGTATCTCTGTCTGTGTCTCTGTGTCTGTCTCTGTATGTGTTTCTGTCTGTGTCTCTGTCTGTGTCTGTGTCTCCGTGTATGTGTCTCTCTGTGTGTCTATGTGTCTGTCTCTGTATGTGTCTCTGTCTGTCTGTGTCTGTGTGTCTGTCTATGTATGTGTCTCTGTCTGTGTCTGTGTGTGTCTCTGTGTCTCAGAGAGAGAGACAGACACAGACAGACGGAGACACAGACAGAGACACATACAGAGACAGACACAGAGAAACAGAGAGAGACACAGACACAAAGATACAGACAGAGACACAGACACGGAGACACAGACAGAGACACATACAGAGACAGACACAGAGACACAGACACAGACATAGACAGAGACACATACAGAGACACATACAGAGACAGACACAGAGAGAGACACATAGAGAGACACAGCCAGAGACACAGACAGAGACACAGACAGAGACACATACAGAGACAGACACAGAGAGAGACACAGACACAAAGATACAGACAGAGACACGGAGAAACAGACAGAGACACATACAGAGACAGACACAGAGACATAGACAGAGACACATACAGAGACACAGAGAGAGACACAGAGACACAGACAGAGACAGACACAGAGACACAGAGAGAGACCCAGACACAAAGATACAGACAGAGACACGGAGACACAGACAGAGACACATACAGAGACAGACACAGAGACACAGACAGAGACATAGACAGAGACACATACAGAGACACATACAGAGACAGACACAGAGACACAGAGAGAGACACAGACAGAGACACAGACAGATACAGAGACACAGACAGAGACACATACAGAGACACATACAGAGACAGACACAGAGACACAGACACAGATACACAGACAGAGACAGACACAGAGACACAGAGAGAGACAGAGACACAGACAGAGACACAGACACGGAGACACAGACAGAGACACATACAGAGACAGACACAGAGACACAGACACACATACACAGACACAGACTCAACGCTTTAATTTTATTTTCAACGCTGGCGGGTCGCCGGTGAGAAACGTCGTAGTCTGACAGGGCCATTACTGGCAGCGGCGGCGGTTTGTTTACTGTACGGTCGTCGATTCGAAAATATAACCATTAATATCGCCGCCAATGCGGCTGCTGCGTTAATATCGCTTCGTTTTTAGGGTTAATTTGCTTAAATTTCACTTATTGCGTATGTAATTCTGTTAAATATGATAGCATTTAATAGTTTTGAGCCTAATATATGGCTACAAACGCAGAGGGATTTCCCAAATCTATAAATAACTGCTAGGGTAACTACCTCCTCGCCGCTTTGGCTTCATGCATACCCCGTGACCCATTTCTAACCCCCGGAGGTAGCTACCCCGAACTCGGTCCTTATAACCGGAGGCGATAACTATCTCGTCATGCATACGGGCCCTGGGCCTGGCCTGGCCTAGATAAAAGATTCACCCCATATACTTACAGTACAGGGGTGAACCCTAACGTAGTCTAAATACGAGCAAAAATAGCTTTAGTATGGAACAGGAAGTAGAAACTCTGGCTCCAGGATCAAATGGCTACCCATGTCGGCACAGAGTTGGTGAAATAGGAGAGAATGCAAAAAGACAAGATGGCGGCGATAGAACGCCATCATTTTTATTTGTAATATTCCTTAAACTACATGTTTTAATATATATTTCAAATCAAAAGTAGCGGGTAAATATGAAGTTTTTCTAATATGTTGGTTTTCACCCCTGTACTGGATGTACGGGGTGAATCCTTTATCTAGGCCTGGCCTAGATATGAAGGTTTATGTGAAGAATATATTTTGCTTCTTAAATTAAGAATTGACCAGCTCAGTTCATTTACCCGCCATGTCGAAATTCTTCGCCCATTTTTCTAATATGTTGGTTTTTCCCCTGTACTGGATACAGGGTGTATCCTTTTTCTAGGCCTGGCCTAGACTAGTGACACTAGTCCTAAGCTGTGTTCACACGTGACGTAGTTAGGCCGACTTAGTAGAAGGGGCAAACTAGATGAGTCGAACTAGTGGCGCATTCACACGTACCATGTTTTGAAAGTGTGTCGCGTTCACACACACACATTAAACCGGTGTCGCTGTTTAAATTCTCCGTAGGTTTACATTCTATGCAGGGGTTCTGCGCATGCGTCAAAATCTTACGTCATTTCTGCCAAATTGGGCGTATTCGATTAATCAACTCTGGGTGACTTGAGCGACTTTGGTGCATGCACATATCCTACAGCCTCTGGTTGAATAATCGAATACGCTTCTCCACGCTCAGGGTGGGGAAAATGGTGGTTTGATCCAAAACTTGTTCTTTTTTTTACATAACCGATATAACTACAGCAACATAGTATTTAAAGTAGTTTTTGATTGCATAGTTTAGTTATATTTCAATTTCATTAATCTGGTTTATTAAAAAAACAAAGAAACACACACATAGGACTTTTACTGCTACAAGACGGTACCAGCGCAAATGTGACGTCATCGCTCCTAGCCAACCCCAGCCAAGAGGTGGGTTACTGGGGTCGGGACTTTTTGCACATGGCACATGTTTTTGTCAACTCCACTCATGGTGTTCTATTTGTAATACATTCATATACTATGAATATATTACAGCTAAACTCTGTAGAGTGTCCATACATACATATATGTAGGACATGTTTTGACAAATTTGCTCACCACATATATATTTGTGATTGTCCTTTGTGATATTATTTTTGAATTGTGTTTGTGAGTTTGTTATTCTAAAGCCGTGTTCACACGGGCAAAATGTGAGGCGAATCAGACAAATCGAATCAGGTGAGGCGAATTAGCGGCCCGTTCACACGGGCAGTACTTGGGCCGGAAATCGAAATCTGTGCATGCGCAAGTCGATACTAACCAGCACCAGTTTGGGTTTGTCGATGTCCGCACTAGAGAATGTGGGTTCGACCTAGATATGTATGGACTGAACCGTATTGGTTTGGAACGGTCAAAACTTCTGCTGGGCAGTGAAACCCTAAAAATAAATCATGAAAAAAATATCTCTGCACCTCTAACAGGTTCATAGACCAAATTATATAATATGCGCTTTTGATCGACCGGAAAGTCAACAAACTAAGGTCTCGACTGCGCATGCGTGTCACTTCCTTAATCCGCATCAGTGCGTCCACACGGGCAAAATTATTCGCATCACAGAAATCGATTCACGTAAACTACCTCGCGAGGTAGTTTACAGGATCCGCATCACGTGAATCGAATCGGCCCTAATCCGCCTCAGACGTGCGTTCACACGAGAAATGTGAGGCGAACTAGGCAAGTCGCTTTCTACGAATCGATTTACATTGCCCGTGTGAACACGGCTTATGTTTATATTTATAATTTCTCTAAAGCCTCATATTGAGGACATACTGTGCCCATATAATTATGTGATGTACATATAGTGTTTTTTGCGGGGTGCTATCTTTGTATTTTATTTTTATATTAAACTATGTACATATGTTGATCAATTTTGTTATTGTTTTTAAACATTCACCCATAAAGTGTACCTGGGTGTATTTTTTTATCACACTAAAAGTTACTGATCGTGTCTGTACAAACACTGAAAGTATTACTGAAAGTCTCTGAAAGAAATACTGAAAATGACTTTCAGAATACTGAGTGTTTTTCCCGGGTGCACAGGTCTGTAATAGGCTTGTGGTTTTGAAGGGAGCTTATTATCAAGCATGACACGTTTGCTTGTGGATATTATGTAATCAATCAATTCTTTTATTTTAACTCTCTGCAAGGTATGTTTACAATAAATTGAGGTGATACAATAAATGCATACAAATTCCTTACAGACAGAAAGGATCCCAGAAAAGTGATGCTTATCTAGCTGGTCTCCATGATGTGAATGAATAAGTGATGACAATAACAAATTATTAAACCTAAGCTACATTTTTAGCTAATGATTATGATGAGCTACTGATGTGTCTCTTCACAGTTAGTAAGAAACAAAGTAATGATAGGAATATTATATGGATATTGTGTCATGGATTCATGTACTTACATGCAGTATCAGTAGTTATTGTAGAATTGTTTATATTTCATTGTAAATGTGTTACTGAAAGTCATTCAAGAATACGGAAAATAGCTTTGACAATACGTGAGATCGGGTGCACAGGTCTGGTGTAGTTACTCCCGCAACACTGTCTCAGGACAGACTAAATTAAATACGAGAAAAAACTACTGTCGCATAAACATACAAGTCAAGATGTGTAGTTCCTGGTTCCAGTAATAGCAGTGTCCAGTGTTTATCCATGGACATATTGCTGTAGATTGGTGAAATGAGAGAATGCAAAACAACTAAACCCACCAAAAACATCACATGGTGGCCACTGGATGCTCTCTACTATTATATTGATAATCTCCATGATTTCACCAATTCAACCCCCGTCCTGATGTGACCTTAGATGTTGCTAGGACGTAAAACAACAACAAACAAACAAAACCAATTCAACATTTCAAAAGTAGTGGGCCGTGATAAATAAGTGATACTATAGCTGTTTGGACTGGAAATAGCGTGGACATCTCTGTAATCCAGCATTTCGACACTTTTTGTATATAAATAGGTTTGTTTAGCAGCCTTGTTACAGAGTGTTGTAAGAGTAACTAGGATGAATGATAACCGTGTCTAAATCCTATCAAAAGCTGCTTTCGTATGAATCAACTATAAACAAGCTGTGGAGAAGCGTGATGCTTGGGTGCAGTGTATCTATTTTGAGTAAGTGAGAGTATGAAACAAACCAAGATGGCAGTAACTGAATTCTGCATGATTTCATAAGTTCTGCACTTCAAAAATTGCACAAACCTCCAATTTTACTATGTCAATTCCATTTATTTGAGCAAACCAAGAGAATTTGTAATAAATATATCCACTCATAAAATACATTTTTTTCCCCATTTCTTTTGAGTATATATACATATTTCTTTAATGAATTAATCAAATTTGAACCTTTTCCCTCCAGAAATGTCATCTCTTATAGAGCTCAGCTCAGCGGAGGGTCAACTTCGATTACAGTCGGCTTTCAAGAAGGGTGCCTTTATCCAGCCATTCCTTCAAGGTACCTTCTCCAAGCAGATTGGTAGGTCAATGTGCGGCATCCAAACGTGTGCCCTGTTAATTGGTGCTGCTAAGTTGGGAAGAGATAATCCTGACCCGGTGCTGCGACCAGGTATTACCTATCCGGTACCAATCTCTGAAGCTCAGATGCTTGAATCTAAGCAAACGCTTATGATAACCAGCCAGGATGCTATTGCCAAGGGAGGTCTCTCATTGTGTAGCGTTGCCGACATCTTGAAGACTCACAATGGCAAAGTGGACATTTATTTCGCTAGCAAGACAAATGTTGATAAGTTCAGAAAAGAGGCAAAGCGAGCATTGGAAAGTGGAACATCGCAGGTTGGGGCAGTGGTTAATTATCATATGAAGACCCTTGGACAAGGTCAGTTCGGAGGTCATCATAGTCCCCTAGCGGCCTACGACGAAACCACGGATTCATTTCTTCTACTGGATACTTGGCCTGAAACTCAGGAATGCTGGGCCGGTACAGAAGACCTTTTCAAGGCTATGGACACTCAGGATGCCTCGACAGGCGAAAGTAGGGGTTTTTGCATTGTGCATTTCTAGATAGTAATTCCGGAAGATCACAGTATCTATTGTTCTATGCCACTGGCAGTCAGATATCGATATCAGTACAATGTTCCCACTTTAAAGTTGCATAGTCCGATGGTTTTGAGTTTGTCATTTTCTGAGATAAATATATTAGGTTGATAGTTATAATCTATCTTACTTGAACTTGAATTACCTTTTATTTAAAATGCCTAACTTTTGAGATATTTGAAGTGCCAACATGCGTAATTAATTTTGGCAAGCACGTCAAAACTCTGATACCATGGGCTTCAGCAGTAACTGGTTCTATTAAAGTTGCATAGTCCAATGGTTTTGAATTTCTGTATTTTTTCTGAGATAAATATATTACATCGATCACTAGTATCTACTTTACATTAGTTCAAAGATACTTTTATTTTAAATGGTAAACTTTTGAGATATTTTGGGTGCAAACATGGAAAACATGGAAAATTAGTTTTGGCATGCTTGCCAAAACTCTGACACCATCGACTTCTGCAGTAACAGGTTCTGTTAAATTGACTCAGCATTGCCTTCTACGCAGAAACAAATGCTTAATAAATGCATCAGTATCTAAGTTAGATATGTAGAATCAAATCTAGATAATTGGTTTGGTTTTGAAAATGTGATATTTCATCAGACTATGCAGCTTTAAATTGACTTGGTATTCCCGTCTATACAGCAACAAATGGATAATACGTGCACGAGTATCTAACTTAGTTATATATGTTCTCTGTGGTGGAGTGGTTAGAGTGTCTGACTTTTTTCTAGGTCAGACTCCTAATCTGAAGGTCAGTGGTTCGATTCCTCATGTCCCCCACCTCTGCCAATTTGGATTTCCACCGCTGTGTATAACTTACAGCGTCATCAAAGGCCGGTTGCTCTCATACCATGTCTATGTGATGTGGGAGGTTAAAAATCCCTTGGGTCTGTAAAAGTGTAGGCTCGGGCTTTCTATCGACCAGCAGTGGAATGAGGAAGACCAGTCGTCTATGACTGAAATTTCTCCCGCTTAAACAACTAATGGACCAAAATAAAACAATCTAGGTCAGTGTTTTGATTTTGAAAATTGGATGCTTTCATCGGACTGTGCAGCTTTATTAAATAATAAGTAAATAATGTAGACATAAGACTTAGAGTATTCTTCAAAAGGTGTAATCACCATATGACTTTTACCGGACGTGGTGGCCGAATCGGTAGAGCGCAGGCCTCCCATGCGGCAGATCAGGAGTTCAATTCCTATGACTTACAAAATTGATTCTTGGCGCACAGCATTAACAGGATAGGGCAAGGACTGGTTAGCTTAGTTTCAGGATAATGTGACTGAGTGGGATATTGGATCATGGTGCTGGCAGCCTGATTTCCCAGTTGGGCAGCACTATAAAGTCGCCATGAGTGCACACTGTCACAAATCAGTACTCATCCTGATATGGCCTTAGATGTTGAAAGGACGTAAAATACCAACAACAAACCAACCATATGATTCGAGTCGAGACACATGGATATGTGATGGACCATGTTGCTACATTTTAAGATCAGCATTTTACTTGGTAGTCTATGATAGTCCACTAATTAATGCTTCTGTATAGGGGACTACCTACTGGTTAACAAGTAACAGTTTTGTATTCTGGAGCATGTAATCACAACAATGTCAACGAGAGTATTACATTTTTGTCAAATCAGAATTTTATTTAGCTCCACTTATTTTTTTTAAACCAACAAATTATCATATGGATAATATCCAAATCAGGGTTTTTTTCATCAACACCTCAAATTTGCTCTGATATCTAGCGATTTTTACAAACATTGATTTTAGGTATGGGTTTTCCTAATTGAGTTTTGAAATATGTGATACATAATTCTGTACCTGGACGCACCTGTAGTAATGAGCCTGTAGTCCAAGTCGATGTCAATTCTTGGTTGTTCATCGGTGGCAATGACAACAGCAACTCATCATTTGTTGTGAACTCGTTGATGACCAATGAGTCCAATTTGTGCTCAAATGTGCGGTGGCATGTTGGGCAAGTGTGTGTAGCTGCTGTCAGGGAGTCTGGTAGATGAAGACAATCTTTTCGCTGCTGACACTTTTGTTTCGCTTGAGATATATACGATCAGTTTCAAACTGTGTTGTCCCTTTACGAATAGAAACACTGCAACTCGATGTCAATTAGGATATTGGTTAATAACAGTTATACCTCTATTCAGCGACCCCTGTGATCAGCGAATGCCTGCTCTGTGTCAACAAATTTTCAGCGTACAAACTGACGTAGTTTCATATAATTGTCCCTCCATTGCCAGGACACCTGCTTTTAATTTATTTAATGTTGCTAGGACGTAAAACAGCAATAAACAAGCAAGCTTTTATTTTGACTTTTCTTTTAGTGATGAATTTATTTACCCTGCTCATAACGGATAAGTGTGTTTACACTTTGTTTTCACTGCTGGGAGGCACTAATCCAATTTGATTTAAATCTTTTGAATTTTGTTTTAGTAATAATTTTGGTTTTCTTGCTGTTGTTTTATGGCTTGTAACTGTTTGTAGATTGCAAACAGTCCAAAATCCAGCTTTCACTATACAGTATAAACCCCGTTAAACCAAACTTGAAGGGATCCTAGAAATTTGTTTGGATTAACCGATGATTGCTTTAACCGAGCTTTGACTTTGACTTGGCTTTGGCAAAAACATGGGTGCATTATGAATGTAATATACAATGTATGTGGACACTTAGATTATTGTTTTTATGTATATACAGTTTTATGTATATACCCCTTTAAACCAAGCTTGGTTAAACCAAACGATCGGTGAATCCAAACGTTTTTCGGCAACCCTGCAAAATACTACCATTTATCATATAAAAGTCTCGGATGATCTTAAAACCACATAAAAGTTTGGTTTAACTGTACCGGAAGTGCCCTGGGGCCCGACAATTTTGTTTCGATTAACCGATACTTTGGATTAACCGACTTTGGTTTAACCAACTTTTTTAATATGATAAATGGTAGTATTTTGCTGGGACATCGAAAAAAGTTTGGATTAACCGATCGTTTGGTTTAACCGAGCTTGGTTTAATGGGGTGGTACTGTACTTTGTGTTATGCCAGAACAATATTGAACTGGATGAAAATGTCGTCCTTTCAAGATGGACTACTCTAATATGTTAAAGTGTACCATCTCCGCCTGGTTTAAAACAAATAATTAAAACAATAATTACAATTGGTGGTTAAAGAGTTTTCATTCTCCTGATTTGGTCTTTTTATTTCAATTGGAGCGCTGATCTTCAAAGATGTAAACTGCTTCAGTAATAATTAACACACAAATTTATATGTCATGGATAAAATGTCTTTTTATCATATTAGAATATACGAAGCATATTAATGGGCTAACCTTGTGCTTAATGGATATTAATGGTTTGTTTGTTGTTTTATGTCCTAGCAACATCTAAGGTCATATGAGGACAGGTACCGACTTGTGACAGTGTGCACTCATGGTGACTTTATAGTGCTGCCCCACTGGAAGACCAGACCACCAGCACCATGACCTGATATCCCACTCAGTCACATTATCCTAATATTGAGCCAACCAGTCCTTGCCCTGTCCTAATAATGCCGAGCGCCAGGCTAGGAAGCGACAAGTATCAATTTTTAAGTCATTGGTTTGACTCGACCAGGGTTCGAACCCACGATCTACCAACACAGGAGACGGACGCTCTAACTCATTCGGCCATCCCGTCTGGTCATATTAATGATGATAGGTATTAGTATTACAGGTGCTAAACAAGTGGTCAGTGTTAGACGTTGGTTACTTATTAAGCCTTGGCTACAGTAGGCAGTGGTAGTTTACGCAATGAGATCAAGGGTAGGGTTATGGTGGGACCAGGGCCGCATTTAGGGTACGCCTTGGAGATGGCTCCGCAACATTTTTTTTTTTTTTACCTATTTGCATTCAGGGTACTCACTTTTCAGATAGGAGGCAAAACGTGCCTCCAAAATGGCTGCCAAATTCAGTGATTTCAGCCAATCAGAGCTGTTCTTTTCAATTGCAAATGGCTGCACCCTATGGAGACCGCCATTTTTGAGGCACCGAACAGCTAAAGTCATTCAGACTAACGCAACATCTGGAATATCTCCAAGGCGTACCTTGAACGCGGCCTAGTAGTCACTTGGTCACCTGTGAAGGTGTTGATCATCTTATCGATCCTGCTCAGTGGACACATTTGCAGTTTGGGCTATTTTCCGTTCCAACCAGTGGTCCACAACTGGTTCATCAAAGGCTGTGGTATGTGCTGTCCTGTCTGTGGGAAAGTGCATATAAAAGCCCCCCTGCAGCTTATCGGAAAGAGTAGCCTATGTGGTGGCAGCGGGTTTCATCCAAAGAAATGTCAGAATGACAATGTTTGACATCTTATAGCCGATGATAAAAATCAATGTGCTCTAAAAGGGTTATTAAATAAAACAAGCTTTACTTTTTAGGTATGACTTTACGAGTTTATAAATGACCACTATTGATTGTTATGACCCGCCATTTTAGGTCTGATCCATGCACAGAGTATTTACCAGAATTATGTATAGGCTGGCCCCAATTTACATCTGAAAGTTATATGTCCGCAGCTGACGATCAAACCATTCCATCACCAGACGGGTTGACCAAATGAGTTGAGCGTCCGTCTCCCGTTTTTATAGATCGTGGACCAGACGGGATGGCCGAATGAGTTAGAGCATCCGTCTCCCATGCTGATAGATCGTGGGGTCATGGGTTCGAAACCCGGTCGAGTCAAACCAATGATTTAAAAATTGATACTTGTCGCTTCCTAGCCAGGCCCTCGGCATTATTAGGACAGGGCAAGGACTGGTGTGCTCAGTGTCAGGATAATGTGACTGAGTGGGATACCAGGTCATGGTGCCGACGGCCTGGTTTCCCAGTGGGACAGCACTATAAAGTCACCATGAGTGCGCACTGTCACAAGTTGGTACCCGTCCTGATATGACCTTAGATGTTGCTAGGATGTAAAACAACAAACAAAATTATAGCTCATGGGATTCGAACATATGGGTTCGAATCCTGGTCGAGTCAAACCAATGACTTAAAAATTTATACTTGTCGTTTCCTAGCCAAGCGCTTGGTATTATTAGGATAGGGCAAGGACTGGTTAGCTCAGTGTCAGGATAATGTGACCGAGTGAGATATCAGGTCATGGTGCTGGCAGCCTGGTCTCCCCGTGGGGTAGCACTATAAAGTCACTGTGAGTGGGCACTATCACAAGACGGTACGAGTCCTCATATGACAGTAGATGTTGCTAGGACATAAAACAACAACAAACAAACCAATTGAAATTGCTTATGGTTAATGAATGAATGTAATTAAAAAGCAAACAAACTAACCGTGTATGTTGTATATAGGGAGATTTCTATCTAATCTGCTCTCCTTACAGCATTATTAGGATAGGGCAGGGACTAGTTGGCTCAGTGTCAGGATAATGTGACAGTGGGATATATCAGGTCATGGTGCTGGTGGCCTGATATATCTCCCAGTGGGTCAGCACTATAACGTCACCATAAGTGCACACTGTCACAAGTCGGTACCCATCCTGATATGACATTATATGTTGCCAGGATGTAAAACTCCAACAACCAACCAATCTATCGTGCATCAATGAACGAGCGGCAGACGGCAGCCCTTCACCAACTCGACAAGAAACAAGAGTGCGTTTAGTTCATTATTTCTAAACTAGTCGGCGCCACATGCATTGTACAATATTCCAGGCTCCACAAATCGATCGTGCCACCACATAATTTCAACTAATTAGATTCTAATAATCTACGTGGACGTAATATTATGGAATAGAAGTAATTTAATATGCACATTCTGCTTACAAATATTTGACAGCTGTCTTTGAAGCTTTCTATTCACTGCGGAAAAGACCAAACTACTGACACCCCCACCGGGTAAATGAGGAAGTAGTGTTTGAATCATACATTTCCGTAGCCTGGTCGCCTAGCCTTTGTTTCACAGATAAATTTCTCCATAGATCGTTACGCATAACAACCAGCAACGTATGGGGGGGGGATGGGGGGGGCGCCATTTGCAATCGAAAAGAACAACTCTGATTGGCGAAAACGAGAAAAGGAAAGTCCATTTCCGGTGTCGCAGTTTCAGCGCCTGGTCAGTTTCCACCGCCAGTATAGACTCAAACTCAAGGCATTTATAGTCGTGAGCAATCTTCATACAGAAAATACAGCAAAAGTGAAATATCTCTAAAACTACACCACCTATTAACAAATCGCTTGGTACACATATAGAAAACATCTTTACCATAAAGACTATATTAAATTTATATGGTTAGGGTTCTTGAATTCTATTAATTTTGAAATAAAACTAATGTTTTTCACTGCGCATACCGTCCAACTCAAGGCATTGTCAACTCAAGGCATTGTCAATGGCCGTGAGCAATGTTCATACAGAAAATACAGGAAAAGTGAAATATCTCTAAAACGACACCACCTAGAAACAAATCGTTTGGTCCACATATAGAAAACATCTTTACCAAAAACATTATATTAAATTTATAGGGTTAGTGACGATGCTGTTCGATTTTGACGCATGCGCATGAAACTCACCGGGCGCTGAAACTGCGACACCGGCAAGTTCAAAGGGGCTCAGATAAGTTCAAATGTGGCTGGTTGTCTCTCTCCTTTCAGTGCTGAATATGCTTATGCAATGAGGAGGTAACCAGCGCGTTTTTGAACTGGTATCAGCACGTTCTTGAACTTGTACCGGCGCGTTTTTGAACTGGTAGCAGGGCGTTCTTGAACTAGAGCTGCGTTTACACGGCCAAAAGTAAAACGATTCAAGACAAAGCGTTCTACCTGAAACGTTATCGTGGTGCGTTTACACGGTGTCGTATTTTCGTGGCTTCTGCGCATGCGCGGACTTTCGCTGGTTGCGGCGATCACTGCTATTTGTTTTGTTTACACTCTGCGATTCGATGCTGATCAAGCTGCTACGTTAATATCGCTTGGAATTTAAGGTTAATTTAATTAAATTTCATTATTTGAGTATGTAATTCTGTTAAATATGATCGCATTCAATAGATCTCGGTCTAATTGGTCCCTAACACTGCCGGGCACCAGCGATTAGTTACTGCTCCCCCTGTTTCCGGCACGCACTACTATTTTATAGTAACGCCGCCCGGGAACAAGCTGAAGCGTTTCCTGTAGACCACCTCCGGAGGTGGTATTCGCGGAACGTTCCAGCTGGAATGTTTCAGCCCTAAAACGCCGCAGTGGTGCGTTTACACGGCCACATTTAAAACGTTCTAGGCAACTGGTTCTACTTAGGACGTTTCAAGTCGCCCGTGTAAACGCAGCTAACCATTCAGCCTTCATCCAAAACATCATTTCAGCACATCCATGACATCATTTCAACACATATATCAAATACAAACATGATTTTATTGATTACAGTTCAGCAACAATGATTACTCTATATCCTACAAGAAAAAAGGTGGGTCTTCGGCTCTATAGCAGGTACATAGGTCCTAAGAGGTGCCCTTTGCACATTGCTTGTGGTCTGCTTATATTAGCTTCAGCCTGAGTTTGTCTGTATATAGATATTGGCCTTTGTAAGCTGTCCTTCATGATCTGTTTTGCATTGTGTTATGGGGCTGCCATATTACGATGCTTCTCTCCAACGCGCGTCGATGTGTGTCACTTTTTGGCGAAACATCGGGAAGCGTTGCGCGTGCGTTAGGCATGCGTCGGTACACTTTGATTGACAGCGACGGTCGCACCCACACGTTGGTGCGCGTCAAAAGTTTTGTGCTTGCACAAAACTTTCGACGACCGACAACGTGTGTCAACATGTGGGTGCACACGTTATGGGAACATCAGAAGCACATCACCATCGCTGGAATAACGTTATGCGAACACTAGGCAGACGCCAAGCGCGAGGGAGGGTCGTTCCCACACGTTGCGCCAAACTGGTGCGTTGTTGTTTTATGCCCTAGCAACATCTAAGTTCTTATGAGGATGGCACGTCAAATTTTTAGTTTTTTTTCCTCACGTGTCGATCTACCTTACCACAACGTCAGCCGCACGCTACCAACATGTTGCGCTGACGTCAAACTTTTTCCCAAAACGCAGAAAAGTTGGACATGTCTCGACGCATGCAACTTATTTTGTGTGTTGGTGGCGCGCCGGCGAGAAGTGTTGTAATGTGACAGCCCCATTAGGATTTGCTTGTTGTTTAGTGAGAAGCTCATAGATTATCTCATCACAATCAATGGAAGGATCATTGTTTTATATAGAAGGAAAGCTTTTTTACACCTCTGAAGCGTTATCTTTTTCTGAAGGTGTAGGCCCTAGATCTAGAAAATATTCCTCACAAGTGACTGAGTTAGGCTACTTAGTTGTTTATTTAAATTTAGTTGCATCCAATTCAGTTCCTAAATATGCGTATGTCTTTAGACTAGGTCTACCTCTAGCACGATTTACCACACAATCATTTTTAGGTCTGACTTAATACAGAAAAGTATTCCAAGTTAATTTATATTATGCACGTCAGCATAAATTGTCTATCAATGAGGGAGTGTAGTCTGACATTGAATTCAATAATAGCGTTGATAATTTTGGTAGTTTACATTGCTCCGGAAATTATTTCCCACTTTCAAACGCATATTTCTACAAGGAATAATTAATTATGCAATTATAAATAATGAAAGGTTTACTTCCTTATATTGTCCATGTGCTGTAATGATATTGAATATAGTTCTATATAAAATTAACATGTGGTTCAACCATCAGTCTCGTTTTAGCCCTCACCAGATAACTGCAATTACATATGTGATGTATAAGCATTATGCGAGTATATAGGTGCGGAAGGGAATTATTATTAATTGTTCTATTCATTATCTACCAACCACTATTCTCGATGTATTCACTTCTCCTACATCCTGGTACTGGTGGCGCCACCATTGGCCCCAACCCTAACTGTGGGTGGTTCCATTGTCATAGGCGCCAGATATATATATATATATATGCGTCAGAATCACGAAAAGAGGCCAATTGGGGGAAGTTGTCGGCATCGATCATTGGATGTCGGCGTCGATCGGCATACTTATGGTTTAGCATTGACAGATGTGTTGCAAAGTCCTTAAATTTATCCTTAATGTAAAGGTAGAGAAAATACAACAACCTTTTTTGTTTCTAAGATAATTTAATATAAAACAAAAAAATGCATGACACTTTAAGAATTGTGATGCCAACATCTGTTAAAGTTGTCGGCGTCGATCATTGGATGTCGGCGTCGATCGGCATACTTATAGTTTAGCTTTTCCATAGGTGTTGCAACGTCCTTAAATTTATCCTGAATGTAAAGGTAGAGAAAATACAACAACCTTATTTGTTTCTAGGATAATTTAATATAAAACAAAGGAATGCACTACACTTTAAGAATTGCGATGCCGACATCTTAAATAAACCATCAATTGGCCCATTTTCGTGAGGCCGGAGGAGGGTAGGGGGGGGCACTGCTCCACCGCGAATCATATATATACTTATATTCTTCTCGGTTGTCCATCGATGGCGACGATGACAGTGACGATGACAGCAACTCATCATGTGTTGTGAACTCGTCGATGACCGATGAGTCCAATTTGTCCTCGGAATGTGCGGTGGTACATTGGACATGTGTGTAGCTGCTGTCGGAGAGTTTGGTAGATGAAGCAAACGATTTGTCTCTATCTAGGCCCCTGTGTGTATATATATTATATATATGAAGTGGGCCTGTATGTATATATACAGGGGCATAACTTCCACATATGCAGGTACGCAGGTGGGTGCCACTTACGGCTACAAATAAATAAATTTACCAGACGGGATGGCCGAATGAGTTAGAGGGTCCGTCTCCCATGTTTGGTAGATCGTGGGGTCATGGGTTCGAACCCTGGTCGATTCAAAACAATGACTTAAAAATTGATACCTGTCACTTCATAGCCAGGCGCTTGGCATTATTAGGATAGGGCAAGGAGCAGTGGAATGAGGAAGACCAATCGTCAATGATTGAAATTTCCCCTGCTTAAACAACTAATGTACCCCAAAAAAAGAAAGAAAAAAAAGAATTATACTTAATACCGCTTTATTCCTTCGTGGTTTATTCCAATAACGTTTTATTCCATTTGTGTACCACCTGAAATACCAATCTAAGCCTCTGATCTAGATATATATGGATCGTTTCATGGTAAATGGGTCCAAAGTGTGACATTAGGGTAACAAATTAATATTGTGTATTTCCCTACTTTTCCCCCCTGACTAGCCAACTCTTGTACATACGTATACTAGTAATGTGAAGGAAAAGATAGTTTAGGTTACCATCTTGTCAGAATAATAATAATTAATTAACTAGCCAGCCTCAAAGGTGATATTTATGATTCATAAATAACACTTATTTTGGAATATTTAATGAAGCAATTAATTGTTATGCTATGAAGCCATAAGTATACCACTTCACTATAAAATAATCTTTATAGGGAAGTTATAGTCTTCCCAATTTTCGGTTGTGGACATAACACAATTGAAGGGGACACCAACAAAGATATGGGACTTCAACTTCAATTATTTTCATACAGCCTTGTAGAAAAATGCTATTAGTTTATAGAATCTAATGCTCGGATCTGTGGCTGTGTACGTAGGCTATGAGGAAAACAATACAGACAAAGAGAAAGAAAGAGAGCAAAGAATAATAAGAGAGAAGAGAGTCCAGCCCTCTGGTTTATTGCTTATATAATAGTTACATGGGTTCATTGTAGAGTATCACCCCAACTCCTTCCCCCAATGGAAATTGAGCATTCTTGGCCCAGCATTCCTGGTCTCCATGGATACCAGTGGTCTGCCCACCACCAGTAGCTGTATGGCCCCGTGGCCACCACCCACATTGACCTTTTGAGTGCAATCACACCCAGACCTGCCAGCACCATCATGTCTAATTACATCCCAATCAGGCCCCACCAAACCATATATATAGAACATTTGTATTACCCCCTCACTGAGTATCGGAATATTTTACAATTAGTTATGGTATTAAAAATAGGCTTACACATGCAACAGTAGCAATTGTTTTCTGACTGAAGCTCTGGTATTCCCAGAATAGCATATTCCCTGACATAACAAGCTAGGGACAAGCGGGGGACACCACAGTGACTTCCAGAACCAGTTTAATCATCATGGAATATTAGAAAAAGATACAAAGATAAGCATGCAAGACGAACATTTATTTCAAATGAGAGTGTACTTTTATTAGTTTATAGACTAACAGGTAATATTCTATGCAAAATAAAGGTCTAGTAGGCTGTAGAAAAGACCACATTCTCCATGTCAGAAATTCATGCCTTTAAAACACCATATTTTTGGAATTAATATGTTGGAAATCTTTTAATATGTCACATTAGGCCATCATTTTTTTCATATCTATCCCTCCAAAGTGTAAGAATACCAGTTCTATAAAGAAAATAACTCCTCTACTCTTTCAATAATTGGTTTTGACCATTACAAAAGGGAAAATACATTGGCTCCATTTATCATGAAACGACCCATATATATATATATGTATATATATATCCATATATATAATATATACATATTTATATATATAACACAGATACATATATACAGTTAAATATATATATACTTTCTTGTACATGTGATTTGGGCCACGATTAACTTTGACACAAGATGAAAATAGACTACTTTTTTCCTTGAGTGAGGTCGTGTGCTGCTTGCTGCCTGCCTCCCATACTACTTATACATGACATGCCGTATTGTGACTCGTGCGGGTTATCGCACAAGGTAGAGAAAAGTTGCAAAAAGAAGAAAGGAAGAAGGAGAGGGAAGAAGGTTATCCCTGCAAGAGTGACACGAGGTAGAGTAGCAGCAGAAGAAGACGCACAAATGTCTAACTCGGACTCAGGAGATAATTCGCCGGAATTAACAGTAAAAATGGCGTCACTCTCGCTGGAAGAGCGGGAAAAAATCATTCAAAAAGAGATTAATGATTTGACGTTAGAAGAAAGAATAGCAGAGCTGACTAAACAACAGGACATGATGAGGCGACGACAAGAAAGACGGCTGCACAGCGATGGCGGGGACTCGGGACGTCCGACGGCAGCCATAATGGACGATGGGAAGACGACCGGTACCGCCGGTACCACCGGCGACTCAATGGTGGCAGGAGCCGCCATTAACGACCACTCAGACTACGGAATGTTAAGGCCGCGGCATAGGTCGAGGACAAGAAGACTAAGACGAACACCTTCTGACTCAAGAAGTAGAAGCAGCAGTAGCACAAGAAGACGTAGAAGTAAGTGGACTTTGAGGCGTTATGCTGTACTTGGTAAAGATGTGAAAAAATTGAACTGCTACGAGTTGATTACAGCGTCCATCCGCTGGTGCTTAGATATCCAGGGATTAACAGCTAAAGACTTCCGTGCCTTTCTCGAGCATATATGTTTCATGGCCTCCCGTGCCTGTCAGAATGATTTTCTTGATACTACACATGTCGAATATGACAAGGACATCAGAAAGTTAGCGGAGGTCGAGGGGTTCGCTGCATTCGGTAGTGGAAATACTGGGCTTTGCATGTTCCACTATGGGATGCATAACATGCGCGCCAGAAAGCCGGCGCCCAGTGCTGGGGTGCGTAAGACTAACGCATATACAAAGGATGGCAAATTAGGCTGCTTCCAGTGGAACAAGGAGGCCGGGTGTAGTAGGAGTGATGAACTATGTAACTTTGGGCATTGGTGCTCAAAATGTGGAAACAAGAATCACAAGAGAAACAATTGCTCAAAGGATTGACGAGTTAAGGCTAATGCCACAAAGTTCAATGCTGTAATACATGGCGATAAAAAGGCTAATGCCAAAATAAGTTGTGTGAATGGTTTTCATGTACCTATAACAGTCAGCGATCGACATTCTGTAAGCCAATGAACAGCATATGACCAACCAGCTGATAACCGACATCTGAATGTTTATAACAATTGTGTTTGTGCTATTGTACCTGACCCTATATGTGAAGGTGTTGATAACGTAATAGCTAATGATCCCTTTCTTTACAGTAATGTCACATGTGCTACAGCTAATGAATTGTCTGACACCCCTGCTGTGTTAACATGCCAATTGGGTGATCAATCATTATGGGGCACCAAGGTGGCGACTAGTTATGTAGGCCAGGTTGACAGACTGGATGTGGGACATGCTGAAAACCGTGCTAACAATGTTACATGTGCTATAAAAGGAAATACTAATAACGTAGATAGCCAAGTTAACAGTATAGCAAATTGGGTATGCGTTAATACTAGTAAAAAAGATATGTTCTACGTAGAGACAATCGAGGGTCTTTATTGGAAAGTTCATATTAGGGAAGTGCCGGATGCAGAACCGACTATAATTAATGTAAATAATGATTGCGTTAACGGTAGATGCAATTGTAGCCACCGCATCGCCGGCAATGAAGTACAGCTAAAACCTTGTCGCGTAATATGTGAACTATTTCTGCGAGGAGACACAGACCCGGACTGGACATATATCCTTTGGGGTGTAGTTTTCGGGTTCCATGTTACAAATAGTGACTGTACTATAGCATATAATACAAAATTGAAAAGAATTGTCAACCCGATCTTTAGAAATATAATAACAAAGAAACTAGAATCCGAAATTAATCAGAATATAATCTCCATAACCGAGAAGAGGCCACAGTGTGTACACAATATATTCTGCATACCAAAGGAGGTGGGTGGGAGAGGCATAATAGATTGTAGTCAGCCTAAATGTAGTTCAATCAACGATTTTACTGAAAAAGTATCCATTAAATTTCATTACAAAAGTGTCGATGATGTGGTGGATGTATTGAACCAGGGGGACTATCTTGCCACTGT
The DNA here is from genome assembly GCA_030323885.1 of Branchipolynoe longqiensis. Classification (NCBI taxonomy): domain Eukaryota; kingdom Metazoa; phylum Annelida; class Polychaeta; order Phyllodocida; family Polynoidae; genus Branchipolynoe; species Branchipolynoe longqiensis. The sequence continues at coordinate 2,428,523 of CM059193.1, read as the reverse complement.
GGATTTAAAAGATGCTTATCGGGCTGTAGCAATTCACCCGACAGATAGGCAGAAGCAGGGCTTAATATGGGATTTCAATATCCAGAAGGGGGAGCCGTTATACATGCTGGATAATAGACTGTGCATGGGTCTCTCCTCCAGCCCCTTTGTTTTTTCTAAAATATCAGATTTTATCGGCAGATGTGCTATTAGGGAAGGCGTTGACAGCATTGTGAACTACCTTGACGACTTCTGCATTATAGCCCCAGACTGGGACAAAGCGCAAGAGCAGCAGAATAAGCTAATCGCTATATTACGTCGCATTGGTTTCTACGTAAGCTACAAGAAATTAATTTCCCCTGCTACAACTATGAAATTTCTTGGCATCCTAATTGATTCTGTTAAATTGGAATTAACTCTACCACTCGATAAACTAGACAAATTGCGTGAATTCTTATTATTATTTAAAGATAAGAAGAAAGCTACAAGGAAGGAAGTAGAGAAGCTAGGCGGAATGTTAGCCCACTACGCCAAAGTAGTGCATGGTGGGCGAACATTTTCTCGTCGGGTCTATGACCTAATGGGGACAGTAAGGAAGCCTCATTATAAAATTCGCCTAAATGCTGGTTTCAGAGAGGATATCCAATGGTGGATTGAATTTGCAGGGAGATTCAATGGTACTGCTTTAATGTTAGGCAAATTTTCTTTGGTTGAAGCCATCTATAGTGACGCTAGTAAATGGGGTTATGGGGCACTGCATAACACAGACTGGCTAGTAGGCTGTTTCGACCCGACGCTATCAACATCACTAGAGGCAGCCGTTGGCCACCATTATGATCAACCAGATACCGAGATTAGGACGGCACATATTAACTCGCAGGAGATGTGGGCGGTTTACACAGCTGTAAAAAGATGGGGTTCTAGTTGGGATGGCTCCTCATTGGTATTCATCACAGACAGTGCCACTGTGGAAGCGGCGCTATGCACTGGAAGGTCAAGGTGCAAATTAATGTACTACTTAAGGAGACTTTTCTGGATGTCCATTGAATACAATTTTGTTTTCACCGCTGTACACATAAATAGTGAATCAAATGTAATAACAGATGCCTTAAGCAGGCTCGGTACGAAGGGTATGGAGAAGATTATCGATGAATCAGACCCATATGAGGCACTTTGTTGTAATGGTTTATTCAAACATCCGTTCTCTTTACAGAAGTCGTAAAGCTTATGGCAGAGCAGAAGGATTTTCAGCGGAAATGCTACGCGCCCAACTCCCTGTCTACAAGGGCGGTGCAAGTCAATAAGTATTTTTCCTTTGTAGGGGAATTCTCTGAAACACATGCTCCAATCCCTTGCAGCTCCATGCAGGTAGCGCTATACGCGACATGGTTAGCCAGAACGTTAAAATATTCATCAATAATTAATTATTTGAGCGGCTTGAACTTTTTTCTGAAGGAACAAGGGTCAGACCAGATAGATTATTCTGACTTTATTATATCATCGACCCTGCGGGGCATTCGTAGGCAGTTAGGAGATACGCCTAGTCAATCGATGCCATTGCTGCCAGGAATGCTAAGACTTATTTTCTCTTACCTCACTTTGAATTCGGGACATATCGCATGGCGGGCGGCTGTTCTTTGCAGTTTCCGAGGGCTGCTAAGGAAATCGAACGTGACCTTTTCTGAAGCCATGCTTCTGCGGGAAGATTTCAAGTTTTTCCCATGGGGCATGCTGTTGAAAATTCGGAGATCTAAAACAATACAGTTTAATGAACGGACTATGGACATTCCTGTGTCCAGGTGTCCTGACTTGGATCTATGTGCTGTCCATTGGACGGAAAGACACTTTGCTGAACGGCCGGC
>CM059193.1:2356563-2426182 GCA_030323885.1 Branchipolynoe longqiensis | reverse complement strand
AGTTTGTAAAGGCCTGGTCACATAGCCGTTAGTGGACGTAGTTGAACGTAGGTGAATGTAGTGGAGGCTAACGTGGGTCAAACCTGGTGTAAGTTTGTAAAGGCCCGGTCACATAGCCGTTAGTGGACGTAGTTGAACATAGGTGAATGTAGTGGAGGCTAACGTGGGTCAAACCTGGTGTAAGTTTGTAAAGGCCTGGTCACATAGCCGTTAGTGGACATAGTTGAACGTAGGTGAATGTAGTGGAGGCTAACGTGGGTCAAACCTGGTGTAAGTTTGTAAAGGCCTGGTCACATAGCCGTTAGTGGACATAGTTGAACGTAGGTGAATGTAGTGGAGGCTAACATGGGTCAAACCTGGTGTAAGTTTGTAAAGGCCTGGTCACATAGCCGTTAGAGGATGTAGTTGAACGTAGGTGAATGTAGTGGAGGCTATAACATGGGTCAAACCTGGTGTAAGTTTGTAAAGGCCCGGTCACATAGCCATTAGTGGACGTAGTTGAACATAGGTGAATGTAGTGGGGGCTAACGTGGGTCAAACCTTGTGTAAGTTTGTAAAGGCCTGGTCACATAGCTGTTAGTAGACATAGTTGAACATAGCTGAATGTAGTGGAGGCTAACGTGGGTCAAACCTGGTATAAGTTTGTAAAGGCCCAGTTACATAGCCGTTAGTGGATGTAGTAGAACGTAGGTGAATGTAGTGGAGGCTAACGTGGGTCAAACCTGGTGTAAGTTTGTAAAGGCATGGTCACATAGCCATTAGTGGAGGTAGTTGAACATAGGTGAATGTAGTGGAGGCTAACGTGGGTCAAACCTGGTCACATAGCCCTTAGTGGACATAGTTGAACATAGCTGAATGTAGTGGAGTCTAACGTGGGTCAAACCTGGTGTAAGTTTGTAACGGCCCGGTCACATAGCCATTAGTGGACATAGTTGAACATAGCTGAATGTAGTGGAGGCTAACGTGGGTCAAACCTGGTGTAAGTTTGTAACGGCCCAGTCACATAGCCGTTAGTGGACGTAGTTGAACATAGGTGAATGTAGTGGAGGCTAACGTGGGTCAAACCTGGTGTAAGTTTGTAAAGGCCTGGTCACATAGCCCTTAGTGGACATAGTTGAACATAGCTGAATGTAGTGGAGGCTAACGTGGGTCAAACCTGGTGTAAGTTTGTAACGGCCCGGTCACATAGCCATTAGTGGACATAGTTGAACATAGCTGAATGTAGTGGAGGCTAACGTGGGTCAAACCTGGTGTAAGTTTGTAAAGGCCGGGTCACATAGCCGTTAGTGGACGTAGTTGAACATAGGTGAATGTAGTGGAGGCTAACGTGGGTCAAACCTGGTGTAAGTTTGTAAAGGCCTGGTCACCTAGCCATTAGTGGATGTAGTTGAACGTAGGTGAATGTAGTGGAGGCTAACATGGGTCAAACCTGGTGTAAGTTTGTAAATGCCTGGTCACATAGCCGTTAGTGGACGTAGTTGAACGTAGTTGAATGTAGTGGAGGCTAACATGGGTCAAACCTGGTGTAAGTTTGTAAATGCCTGGTCACATAGCCGGTAGTGGACGTAGTTGAACATAGCTGAATGTAGTGGAGGCTAACGTGGGTCAAACCTGGTGTAAGTTTGTAAAGGCCCGGTCACATAGCCGTTAGTGGACGTAGTTGAACATAGGTGAATGTAGTGGAGGCTAACGTGGTTCAAACCTGGTGTAAGTTTGTAAAGGCCTGGTCACATAGCCTTTAGTGGACATAGTTGAACATAGGTGAATGTAGTGGAGGCTAACGTGGGTCAAACCTGGTGTAAGTTTGTAAAGGCCTGGTCACATAGCCATTAGTGGGCGTGGTTGAACGTAGGTGAATGTAGTGGAGGCTAACGTGCGTCAAACCTGGTGTAAGTTTCTAAAGGCCTGGTCACATAGCCGTTAGTGGACGTAGTTGAACATAGGTGAATGTAGTGGAGGTTATCATGGGTCAAACCTGGTGTAAGTTTGTAAAGGCCGGGTCACATAGCCGTTAGTGGACGTAGTTGAACGTAGGTGAATGTAGTGGAGGCTAACGTGGATCAAACCTGGTGTAAGTTTGTAAAGGCCGGGTCACATAGCCGTTTGTGGACGTAGTTGAACATAGGTGAATGTAGTGGAGGCTAACATGGGTCAAACCTGGTGTAAGTTTGTAAAGGCCTGGTCACATAGCCGTTAGTGGACATAGTTGAACGTAGGTGAATGTAGTGGAGGCTAACGTGGGTCAAACCTGGTGTAAGTTTGTAAAGGCCTGGTCACATAGCCGTTAGTGGACGTAGTTGAACGTAGGTGAATGTAGTGGAGGCTAACATGGGTCAAACCTGGTGTAAGTTTGTAAAGGCCTGGTCACATAGCCGTTAGTGGACGTAGTTGAACGTAGGTGAATGTAGTGGAGGCTAACGTGGGTCAAACCTGGTGTAAGTTTGTAAAGGCCTGGTCACATAGCCGTTAGTGGACGTAGTTGAATGTAGGTGAATGTAGTGGAGACTAACGTGGGTCAAACCTGGTGTAAGTTTGTAAAGGCCTGGTCACATAGCCATTAGTGGACATAGTTGAACATAGGTGAATGTAGTGGAGGCTAACGTGGGTCAAACCTGGTGTAAGTTTCTAAAGGCCCGGTCACATAGCCGTTAGTGGACATAGTTGAACATAGGTGAATGTAGTGGAGGCTAACGTGGGTCAAACCTGGTGTAAGTTTCTAAAGGCCCGGTCACATAGCCGTTAGTGGACATAGTTGAACGTAGGTGAATGTAGTGGAGGCTAACGTGGGTCAAACATGGTGTAAGTTTGTAAAGGCCTGGTCAAATAGCCGTTAGTGGACATAGTTGAACATAGGTGAATGTAGTGGAGGCTAACGTGGGTCAAACCTGATGTAAGTTTGTAAAGGCCTGGTCACATAGCCATTAGTGGATGTAGTTGAATAGGTGAATGTAGTGGAGGCTAACATGGGTCAAACCTGGTGTAAGTTTGTAAAGGCCTGGTCACAGAGCCATTAGTGGATTTAGTTGAACGTAGGTGAATGTAGTGGAGGCTAACATGGGCAAACCTGGTGTAAGTTTGTAAAGGCCTGGTCACATAGCCATTAGTGGATGTAGTTGAACGTAGGTGAATGTAGTGGAGGCTAACATGGGTCAAACCTGGTGTAAGTTTGTAAAGGCCTGGTCACATAGCCGTTAGTGGACATAGTTGAACGTAGGTGAATGTAGTGGAGACTAACGTGGGTCAAACCTGGTGTAAGTTTGTAAAGGCCCGGTCACATAGCCGTTAGTGGACATAGTTGAACTTAGGTGAATGTAGTGGAGGGTAACGTGGGTCAAACCTGGTGTAAGTTTGTAAAGGCCTGGTCACATAGCCGTTAGTGGACGTAGTTGAACGTAGGTGAATGTAGTGGAGACTAACGTGGGTCAAACCTGGTGTAAGTTTGTAAAGGCCCGGTCACATAGCCGTTAGTGGACGTAGTTGAACATAGGTGAATGTAGTGGAGGCTAACATGGGTCAAACCTGGTGTAAGTTTGCAAAGGCCTGGTCACATAGCCGTTAGTGGACATAGTTGAACGTAGGTGAATGTAGTGGAGCCTAACGTGGGTCACACCTTGTGTAAGTTTGTAAAGGCCTGGTCACATAGCCGTTAGTGGACGTAGTTGAACATAGGTGAATGTAGTGGAGGCTAACGTGGGTCAAACATGGTGTAAGTTTGTAACGGCCCGGTCACATAGCCGTTAGTGGACGTAGTTGAACATAGGTGAATGTAGTGGAGGCTAACGTGGGTCAAACCTGGTGTAAGTTTGTAACGGCCTGGTCACATAGCCGTTAGTGGACGTAGTTGAACATAGGTGAATGTAGTGGAGGCTAACGTGGGTCAAACCTGGTGTAAGTTTGTAAAGGCCTGGTCACATAGCCATTAGTGGATGTAGTTGAACGTAGGTGAATGTAGTGGAGGCTAACATGGGTCAAACCTGGTGTAAGTTTGTAAATGCCTGGTCACATAGCCGTTAGTGGACGTAGGTGAATGTAGTGGAGGCTAACGTGGGTCAAACCTGGTGTAAGTTTGCAAAGGCCTGGTCACATAGCCGTTAGTGGACATAGTTGAACATAGGTGAATGTAGTGGAGGCTAACGTGGGTCAAACCTGGTGTAAGTTTGTAAAGGCCCAGTCACATAGCCATTAGTGGACGTAGTTGAACGTAGGTGAATGTAGTGGAGCCTAACATGGGTCAAACCTGGTGTAAGTTTGTAAAGGCCCGGTCACATAGCCATTAGTGGATGTAGTTGAACGTAGGTGAATGTAGTGGAGGCTAACATGGGTCAAACCTGGTGTAAGTTTGTAAAGGCCTGGTCACATAGCCATTAGTGGATGTAGTTGAACGTAGGTGAATGTAGTGGAGGCTAACATGGGTCAAACCTGGTGTAAGTTTGTAAAGGCCTGGTCACATAGCCGTTAGTGGATGTAGTTGAACGTAGGTGAATGTAGTGGAGGCTAACATGGGTCAAACCTGGTGTAAGTTTGTAAAGGCCTGGTCACATAGCCGTTAGTGGACGTAGTTGAACGTAGGTGAATGTAGTGGAGGCTAACGTGGGTCAAACCTGGTGTAAGTTTGTAAAGGCCTGGTCACATAGCCATTAGTGGACGTAGTGGAACGTAGATGAATGTAGTGGAGGTTAACGTGGGTCAAACCTGGTGTAAGTTTGTAAAGGCCTGGTCACATAGCCGTTAATGGACGTAGTTGAACATAGGTGAATGTAGAGGAGGCTAACGTGGGTCAAACCTGGTGTAAGTTGCAAAGGCCTGGTCACATAGCCATTAGTGGACATAGTTGAACGTAGTGAATGTAGTGGAGGCTAACGTGGGTCAAACCTGGTGTAAGTTTCTAAAGGCCCGGTCACATAGCCGTTAGTGGACGTAGTTGAACGTAGGTGAATGTAGTGGAGGCTAACGTGCGTCAAACCTGGTGTAAGTTTGTAAAGGCCTGGTCACATAGCCGTTAGTGGACGTAGTTGAACGTAGGTGAATGTAGTGGAGTCTAACGTGGGTCAAACCTGGTGTAAGTTTCTAAAGGCCTGGTCACATAGCCGCTAGTGGACATAGTTGAACGTAGGTGAATGTAGTGGAGACTAACGTGGGTCAAACCTGGTGTAAGTTTGTAAATGCCTGGTCACATAGCCGTTAGTGGACGTAGTTGAACATAGGTGAATGTAGTGGAGACTAACGTGGGTCAAACCTGGTGTAAGTTTGTAAAGGCCCGGTCACATAGCCATTAGTGGACGTAGTTGAACGTAGGTGAATGTAGTGGAGGCTAACATGGGTCAAACCTGGTGTAAGTTTGTAAAGGCCTGGTCACATAGCCGTTAGTGGACGTAGTTGAACGTAGGTGAATGTAGTGGAGGCTAACGTGGGTCAAACCTGGTGTAAGTTTGTAAATGCCTGGTCACATAGCCCTTAGTGGACGTAGTTGAATGTAGGTGAATGTAGTGGAGGCTAACGTGGGTCAAACCTGGTGTAAGTTTCTAAAGGCCCGGGCACATAGCCATTAGTGGACATAGTTCAACGTAGGTGAATGTACTGGAGGCTAACGTGCGTCAAACATGGTGTAAGTTTGTAAAGGCCTGGTCACATAGCCGTTAGTGGACGTAGTTGAACGTAGATGAATGTAGTGGAGGCTAACATGGGTCAAACCTGGTGTAAGTTTGTAAAGGCCTGGTCACATAGCCGGTAGTGGACATAGTTGAACATAGCTGAATGTAGTGGAGGCTAACATGGGTCAAACCTGGTGTAAGTTTGTAAAGGCCCGGTCACATAGCCGTTAGTGGACGTAGTTGAACGTAGATGAATGCAGTGGAGGCTAACATGGGTCAAACCTGGTGTAAGTTTGTAAAGGCCCGGTCACATAGCCATTAGTGGATGTAGTTGAACGTAGATGAATGTAGTGGAGGCTAACATGGGTCAAACCTGGTGTAAGTTTGTAAAGGCCTGGTCACATAGCCGTTAGTGGACGTAGTTGAATGTAGGTGAATGTAGTGGAGGCTAACGTGGGTCAAACCTGGTGTAAGTTTGTAAAGGCCCGGGCACATAGCCATTAGTGGACATAGTTCAACATAGGTGAATGTAGTGGAGGCTAACGTGGGTCAAACCTGGTGTAAGTTTGTAAAGGCCGGGTCACATAGCCGTTAGTGGACGTAGTTGAACGTAGATGAATGTAGTGGAGGCTAACATGGGTCAAACCTGGTGTAAGTTTGTAAAGGCCTGGTCACATAGCCGTTAGTGGATGTAGTTGAACGTAGATGAATGTAGTGGAGGCTAACATGGGTCAAACCTGGTGTAAGTTTGTAAATGCCTGGTCACATAGCCGTTAGTGGACGTAGTTGAACGTAGGTAAATGTAGTGGAGGCAAACGTGGGTCAAACCTGGTGTAAGTTTGTAAAGGCCTGGTCACATAGCCGTTAGTGGACATAGTTGAACGTAGATGAATGTAGTGGAGGCTAACGTGGGTCAAACCTGGTGTAAGTTTGTAAAGGCCTGGTCACATAGCCGTTAGTGGACATAGTTGAACGTAGATGAATGTAGTGGAGGCTAACATGGGCAAACCTGGTGTAAGTTTGTAAAGGCCTGGTCACATTGCCGTTAGTGGACGTTGTTGAACGTAGTGGATGCTAACGTAGTTGAACGTAGTTGACCGTACCGGAGAAGTACGGATGCCGGTACGTTAAACTGCGTTCAACTACGTTCAACTACTTTCAACTACATTAGCCTCCACTACATTCAACTATGTCCACTAACAGCTATGTGACCATGGCATGCGTGACATGGAATGGCCATGGTTTCGTGCAGGTCAAATTACACTAGAGTACGCTAGAATACATTAAGAGGTACGTTCTACTACTTTCTACTACGTTCGAAATTCAGCCTCTAACGTACCCCTCTTTTGAACATGTCCAAAAATTATATTGTTATTACCAAGTTAACATCAAGGACAAGTATGTATGCTGGTACGTTCAACTACATTCAACTACTTTCAACTACGTTAGCCTCCACTACGTTCACCTACGTCCACAAACGACTATGTCACCAGGGCTTTAGCTAGATATGTAAAATCATTTCTAGATAATTGTTTTGGCTTGGACAATTTTAATTTTCATCGGACTATGCAGCTTTAAATCAATGCTAGCATGATATGGGACATAGCAGTGCGATGGGCGTGTGTATGCAGTTAACATCGCCCATGGGTCCCACTTTCTGCTCTCTCCTATTCTGTCCATTATAGCGGTCTGGCCACTCTTGTCGCTACACTTGTCACCAAATCGTTCTGTTCCAGAATGTCGCATACATTGACGTGCTGTGTTGAAAACCCATTACGGCACATCCGCATATTCTTGTCCATTATGCGGTCTGTCCGCTATGTGATCTGTCCGTTATATGATATGTCCGTTGTATATGGTCCTGCTTAAACTCTGACGGTCTGCCCATTAAGTATACCAGTCTCAAAAAGTGGTGTCACATATCATATTATGGGGTTTTCTTTGGTTGAATTAATACTACTTGATCAAATTATAGCAAATAGGACTACCACAAAATGTGTGTATATATATTAATTGTATGTATACGTATATATATGTGTGATGTATAAACATTATGCGAGTATAAAGGCACGAAAGGGATTATATGTTTTTATTTCCTACCTTATTACTGATGGAGTGGCTTACTTGATGTATGCCCCCCCCCCCCCCCCCCCCCCCCCCCCTCCAACCACGTGACCGGTGGCTCCACTGCCGGCACGCTTCTATGCAGGACGCTACACTGTCACTTGCGTGTGAGAAACAAAATTTAAGGCTAGGGCATCATATTCCCTATGCCAGAGAATATATTATCTCAACCCACTACTTTGTCTTGTCTTCCCCATTTGTACTGTAGTCAGCATTTATATATATATATATATATATATATATATATATATATATATGCGCCCCCTGGAGGGGATAACCTTTGGACGCTGGAGAAAGTGTGTCAAACCCCTACCTCAGAGTACACACAAATATATGGATATTGATAAACCCATTATCGCATGTAATAAGTCATGTAGTGCCTCCCCCCTCCCCTATCCGGGGGGGGGGGGGGGGGGGGGGCGGGGGGTCCCCACATGCCCCGTTCCACCCCATGCGCGGGCCATGCACCACTCTAACCTCCCTTTATGCGAGATGTGACAGACACTCCACTAGCTTGGAGGTTTTTGTATATGTACATACATATACATGTGCACACATTTACATATATGGATAGTGATAAGACTTGTTATCGCATGTAATAATCTCTGTAGTGTCCTGCTCCTCCCCGCCCCCCCCCCTTCCTGGGTGTGGTGGGTACCGGCATCCTTCACCCCCCCCCCCCCCCCCCCCCCCATCCGTGGCTTTCGCACGACACTCGCTCGGAAATATATATATGGATATATGGATAGTGATAAACCCTTTATCGAGAGAAATAATGCCTGTTGTGTCCTATTTGTTGTATATTGTATTAATCTATTATGTGCACAAGGAGAAAAACCAGCAAGCAACCTCAAGCAAATGTATTCACTCGTTGTTACTGCACAGCGACACCCGTGTTGTACTACTAGCGCCACCAAGGTGTCATGACGTCACACTCCAATGAGGGGGTCGTGAATGACGCAGTGTAGCGTCCCAGTTTGGATTCGTGCCGGTGGTGGCGCCACTGGTCACGTGGTGGGAGGGGCCAGACACAGAGTACGGCACCTAATAAGTGTAATAAAGAACAATAACGTGGCAATTGCCATCCATGCCTTTATACTCGCATAATTGCTTCCATGTCACGTATATGCATACACTTAGTTTTGAAGGTGAGCTGAGTGACAGTTGGCTCATGGTGTAGAGGAGACGGGGAGGAGAGAATGCCCGCTCCGCAGTGAATATCATGGAAGTTAAGCTGGTTAGGGAGAAACATTAAGGGGCTGCTGTTATTTATATCCACGTAAGCATTTATATAGTACATATATGCATGGGTCATTCCGAGACAGTGTGTACCACTTTTGTGACATGGAAATCAAAAGTGAGAACATTCCAAATGATATCAGAAAACAATAATAATAATAGCCGAATCCATATTCATATGATTCATATGAATATGGATTCGGCTAGGTTTATGTTGTGCATAGACCCCCTAATAGCCAATGTTTACTTTTTGTGCTGGAGGGTCGTTAAACAAACAAAGTTGTATATATGTCAGAGTTGAAATATTGTATTTTCACTTTTTGATTTTTATGTTATCCAATTTGAGAAAGCCGTTAAAATTAACCATGTAGCATCCATCCATAACAACATTTGAACACACATCAATAACATCATTTTTAACACACACAACAAACGTAAGCAAGAATTTATTGATTACAGTTAAGCAAATAATATTGTGTCTTACAAGAAAGAAAATTGAAAAAAAAGCATTAGGGAAGTTGCAATGTGTCAAAATGCAAATTTTCATATTTTCACTTTAGCACAAGATCATATAAGCATATTTTGGATACATCTTTTGGGATCGATTAAATACATGTATTGCTAACATACTTAATACACAAAGTTACCAATACATATTTGACTTAATACCCCCCCCCCCAAAAAAAAGAAGCAAAGTCAGTAACAATGTAACATGGAAACCAAATATGTGGTACACAGTTTCTGAGAATGACCCATATATATAATGCTGTCCTACAGTATGTAAAAAAAAATATATATATATATGTATATTTTACCTCTGTACTAAGCCTCGGGCTACTCGTAGGCGAGGGAGAAGGAAGCACATCCGGGTCCAGCAATTAGCATAATCAACTCACGACGGGAGGACGTTCGTTGAGTTGCTCCAGCAGTTTTGATCTACGACGATGTACTAACTGTAAGTATTTATTTGAAAGTGGTGCAGATTGGTTATGATACCTTTTGGCACCTTTTGACAAAGCTTTTAGAACTTTGTGATGTTATTGGTTACTTTTAGGGGTGTTTTACCATTTGTGAAACACCGATAGAACAAAGCGCCATTTTTTCCTTTGTTCTACAAGCTGCCCGTTGACGAACGGTGAGCGATGATGGCTGGAGCCACATATCGTTGGGATTTATCCTCGGTTTCTTTTCGGGATTCTTGTTGGGATTTAATCCTGGGTTTCTTTTATGGACTCCCCCCTTTTTTTTCTTTTTGTTTAGGCGTACCTCTGAGTTTCGTAGCATTTTCTCCAACTTGCTGGCGCAGTAGCCGCAGGGGGGAGAAGTGTACTGAACAGAGAGTGTGGGAGGCTACTGATACACTGGTCCCTACCACGCGTTTGGTTTTGGTTTCCATACCACTTACCTACGACTATGCACTTTAGCTTGCTCACACCTGTATTGGAACGGTTTAAATACTTAATCCAATACCACTAGATGCACATATGTGGTTTTTAATTAACCTTTTGTGACATTTGTTCAAATTTGATGGTTTAGAGTAACTTTCTTTCGATTGTTACAGACTCCCGATGGCTATGAAGCGGAGTAAGCCTGCAGCAGCAGCAGCTCGCCCGGCTGAAGACTATGACTCGTCGCCGGTGGTGACGGTCCCGCCGTCTCCGGAAGGTGGTGCGCATGTCATGTCAGAACCGGATATTGACAGTGGGCCTGACATGGTTATGACAGTCCCATTGGACTGGGAAGCCTGTATGACGACTCTGTCGGGGTCGAAACTGGAGGAGTTTCGACCGGCCAGACCTCATTGAAGGAAGAGGCCACCTCCTCCACAGGAAGAGTCGGACTGGGAAGACATCACAGATGACAAATTTCCAGAAGTGGACTCGTCACCGGAGCCACTACCACTCAAGAAAAAGAAGAAGGCCAAGAAGGAGTGAGTTCATCGGGTGATGAGTTCACAAAAGCAAGGAAGAAGATATTTAAGAGGAAGAAAGTGAAGAAGAGGCACATGAAGAAGAAGAAAGGCTCGTCTTCTGATTCCTCGTCCGACTCATCATCCACCGAGTCAGACTCTGACACTGAGCATACTGGTGTGTACGCTAAAATCGGTGGAAAAGTGTGAAAGAAGTGCCAGGTGGAAAGGGCTAAGAAAGTCCTAACCACCACCATGATGCGGGAAACAATTAAAGGTCACTTTAATACCTTTAAGCCCGCAGAGGTTATCGCTAAACTAGGAGAGAAACTAACCGGAATCAAGGGAATCCCTGATTCCGTGATCAAAGAGATGGACCGGGACATCCACTTAAGTGAGAACAGAAAGAAATTTTAGGGTGTCCTCCACACTGTCCACAAAGCGGTCCTTGGGGCCCGTGACAGCGATTGTGCCAGTGGCCAATCGTATGCAGACCGAGAAGAAGTTCTCATCTTTGGCCAGAACCATGGACAATGGTATTGCTATGCTGATGGCAGCAAGCAACTGTGGAAAGCATATGGATGCAAAGAGGAAGCGTACTCATGGGAACACTCGCTTCCGGAAGGGCCGCACGGATTTTCGAAACCGTCGGACCGGCAAAGGCGGACGGTCCAGCCCAACCTACGGCTTCCATCCCAGAGGCCAAGGACAGCGCCAGCCATTCGGCTGGAACGATGGCAACTGGCCATTCAAGAGGGAGTACACTCCCATCAAGCCGTTCCCTCGACCAGGGAACAAGTAGAGGTTGCAATGCAAACCTCCAGGGCCATGGAAACACCTGTAAGCACATTTAAGGCTGGGAATGTTAAAAATTGTGTGGAAGAATGGAACTTAATTACTGATAATTTAACAGTTTTAAGTATTGTGGAGGGGATATGTATTCCCTTTACCCATTTACCGGTACAGGAAACAATTCCGTTTCCCTATCGGTTTGATGTCAACAAGAGAGAGGCACTAGATAAACAGGTGTGGCATTTTTGTCAGAAAAGGATATCAGAAAAGGTGAGCCATGAGAGAGGCGAATTTATTTCAAATAAATTTTCGCGACCTAAACTGAATGGGGATGTTAGAATGATTTTAGATCTAACAAGACTGAACAAGTTGGTCGAATATAAACATTTTAAGATGTTTTCTCTCGAAACAGCAAGAGATTTGATAACAAAGGGTTCCTGGCTAGCTAGTGTGGATCTGAGAGATGCTTATTACACAATTCCAATTTACGAACCGGATAGAAAATTTCTCCAATTTGTTTGGAATGAACAACTTAATGAATTTACCTGTATGCTGAATGGTTTAGCTTGTGCCCCTCGCTTGTTTACTAAGCTGCTCAAACCAATTTTCTCGCTGATGGCACGGAAAGGACATATTATGTTCCCATATATTGACGATTCATTTATTGTAGCACAGTCAAAGACAGCTTGTCAGAATGCAGTAGATGATCTCTGTGCAACATTTACCAGATTAGGATTTTTCATCCATGATGAGAAGTCGGTGTTTACTCCAACGACAGAATTAAAATGTTTAGGTTTTCTGTTAAACACAGACGATATGACTGTGTCGCTAACGAAACAGAAACTAGACAAGTTTATGGATACGGCAAACAATTTGTTACAATTAATGAGGCCAAAGATTAGGCAGGTCGCCGTTTTAATCGGCATCATGATAGCCTATGCCCCTGCTATTCTATATGGGAAAGCTCACATTAAATCACTAAGGATAGATAAGAATTTAGCATTAGCCCATACAAAAGAGAATTTTGAAAGAAAAATTTCTATCTCAGCTGAAGGACTAGCGGATATTCAGTGGTGGTTTAAACACATTCACTCTTCTCTGAATCCGATTTGCATGGGTGAACCCAACAGGGTAGTTACGACGGATGCGTCATTAGATGGATGGGGAGCCCATCGAGACAGTTTAACAACTGCAGGCAGATGGCTAGATGAAGAAATCTCAGACCATATTAATGTTCTCGAACTCAGAGCGGTTTATCTGGGGTTATGCAGTTTAATCCGCATACCAAAATTGCATGTCAGAATTCTGACGGATAACACCACCGCAATGGCCTACATTCATAACATGGGAGGAACTAAATCCAAACCTTGTAACAAAATAGCAAAATTAATTTGGAATTGGGCGCAAGAGCATAACATTTGGCTAACTGTAGCCCATATCCCAGGTAGTCAGAATGCGTTAGCAGACAGAAAGAGTCAACACTTTCATGATCATTTGGAGTGGTCGTTGAATGACACTATTTTTGAACAAATTTGTCAGAAATGGGGAAAGCCACAAGTAGACTTGTTTGCATCAAGAAAGAACTACAAAATATCTAAATATGTATTGTGGCATCCAGAGCCCAATGCTTGGCAAGTGGATGCATTTTCATTGATTTGGGAGAATAACTTTTATTATATTTTCCCACCATTCAGCATTATCAGCAGAGTGGCCAGGAAGATCAGAATGGATTGGACACACACAATTCTGATCGTGCCCGAGTGGGACACACAGCCATGGCTAGCAGCAGTGGCATTGGGAGTGAGAGACACTCTCAGATTCCCAAGAGCACGCGGAAATCTACAACATCAAGGACTGCTCACGACTCATGGAGATGTGTCAAAAACACCCCTCCTGGCATTCCTTTTTTGAAGAGTTATTTATAGCAATTTGGCCTAGATAAAAGTACTCAACAGAGGCTGCTTTCCCATGCTTGGAGGAAAGGAACAGTAAAATTATACTCTAGTTATTTGAAGAAGTGGGGACTTCATTGTTTAATTAACAAGGTTAAGCCCTTAAGGCCTACTATAGCACAAGTAGTTAGATTTTTACAGATGTTAGAGGATGAGGGTTTAGGTTTTGGAGCGATTAATGCTGCTAGGTGTGCATTGTCAATTGTACTCTCGAGAGTAGATGGACAAACAGTTGGTAAACACCAGGTAATTCACTGGTTCATGAGGTCTGTTTACGAGAGAAATCAGCCAAAACCAAAATATAATCGATTTTGGGATGTATCGATAGTCTTTAAGTTATTTAAATCCTGGCCTAGCAATTATCATTTAGACATAAAGGGACTAGGTTTTAAGTTAGCAGTTCTATTACTGCTAGTCACTGGACATAGGGGACAAACCATAGTAGCATTGTCTCTAGATGGACTAGAGATAGATCGCAAAGAGGCGACGTTTGATTTAGAACAATTATTGAAGTCAAACCGCACAGGGGACCCACTGTCCACAGTGCATGTGAATAGCTTCCCGGATGACCGACGGCTTTGTGTAGTGTCAGCCATACAGTTTATATTTCCAAGACAAAAGGAATTAGAAATTCAAGACAGCTTTTGGTGAGTTTTATTAGACCACACAAGGCAATTTTGAGAGACACACTCGCAAGATGGACTATTAAAGTGCTTAAGGCTGCAGGCGTCGATACGGGAAGATACGCTTCCCATTCGACAAGAGGAGCTATGGTCTCGAAGGCATGACAGCTGGGGATCTCCGTTAAGAGGATCCTCGTGCACGCAGGCTGGAAGACAGCAAGATCGTTTGCAAAACATTACAACAAACGACTAGAGAAGTCAAGCGGCCTAGCGACACGCTTACTCACTGGTTAACATGACAGGTGAGAAGATCACAAGTATATTGTTTCGTAATACTAATGTATCCTAAATTGAAATGATAAGGATAAAAATGAATTTACGTAAAATTCTCCATTGGCTATGAGTAGCCTGAGGCTTAGTTCCGAGGTAAAATAGTATAGTTATACAAATCTTACCTGGGTACAGATGATGGATAACTGTTGTTTTCCCGAGGTACAAGCCTCGGATAGTCTTGGGCTAGGGCCTGCCCACCCAACCCTACCACGAATATTACGTTTGCTTGTGCCAAGATGAAAACATTGAACTATCCATAGAAGTTAAGATCATTGTTATCCTGAATAAGTAGGTAAAGATTGCTGGACACGGATGTGCTTCCTTCTCCCTAGCCCATGACTATTCGAGGCTTGTACCTTGGGAAAACAACAGTTATCCATCATCTATACCCAGGTAAGATTTGTATAACTATGCTATATATATATTTATATATATATAAACATACACATACACGGAGTGAATATTGTCACGGTACCATATCCCTACCGTGCGATTCTAGATTCAGAGTACTGTGACGACAGTAGATTATTCTACAATCAAAGTTCTGCTCAGTGGTATGGGTAGGGGTAGGGTTAGATACTTTGGGTTAGCCATTGACTGTGGACTTCGGATCTAAAAGAACGGTACTGTAATGCTAGACCTATATCAACGGTACTGTGACACTAGACTGCCGCATTACTGTCATGGTACCGTGATTTTAGAATATCCTTCTGTCGCCACGGTACTGCGACAATAGAGACATTGGTCTGAATGCGGCAACCTTCGGATCTAAGCAAAAATGATGCCGTCATGCTAGACTGCCAGTACCGTGATTTTAGAATATCCTTCTGTCCCCACGGTACTGTGACAATAGAGGTATGACATATATATATATATATATATATATATATATATATATGTATTGTTTTAATATATATGTGCTCTATAATCTATTATGGGAATATAAACAAGGACACTACCCCATAGCAGTTCTCTTCCTTTACTTAGTCTCTGACCTAATCTCAGTGAGCTAGTCCTACCCAACCTCATATGCCTAGATTAGTTCCTTAATTCTCCACTGCACTGCCACCTGTGAGTGGCTCATGACTGCATGATACCAGCTGCGCCTGGTCACTACCACTGCCGCTCCCGCTCAGCAGGACGGATTTTAATATATATATATGCCAACGGCTATGTTTATTTGCTGAGGCTTTATGATCTAGCAACGTCTGAGAACATGCGGGGTGGGTTGGGGATGGGGGTGGGGGTTATTGACTTGTGCGCGCGCACCCATGGTGACGTCATGCCTACATTTGCTGACTCACAGTGAGGCTGGGCACCTGCACCATTGGTCCGACTTAGTCGCATTATCCCGTCACAATTCTTAGATTATAATAGATTGTTTTGTTTGTTTGTTGTTGCTTTACGTCCTAGCAACATCTAAGGTCATATCAGGACGGGTACAGACTTGTGACAGTGTGCACTCAATGTGACTTTCTAGTACTGCCACACTGGGAAATCAAGCTGATGGCACAATATCCAACTCAGTCACATTATCCTGACACTGAGCTAACCAGTCCTTGCCTTATCTTATTAATGCCGAGTGCCAGGTTTGGAAGTGACACGTATCAATATTATAAGTCATTGCTTTGACTTGACCGGAAACCGAACTCCCGATCTCCCACATGCAAGGCCCACGCTCTACAGATTCGGCCATCCCGCCCGGTATATGTGACCTTAGATGTTGCCAGAAGGAAAAACTCTGACAACCAACCAACCTTCTTCCTAAAGTTGCCAGATGCCATGTCTATTACTGACCAACAACAACAAAAGCACTTATCAAGTGGCCATGAGTGTGCACTGTCACAAGTCGGTACCCGTCCTCATATGACCTCAGATGTTGCCAGGATGTAAAACTCCAACAACCAACCAACCAACTTTCTTCCCAAAGTTGCCATATGCCATGTCTATTGCAGACCAACAACAACAGCAACAACACCAAAAGCACCGTCCAACATGTCCGAGGTGAAGGCAGACCTTCAGCAGATTGTCCAGGACTGGGCTTGGCGGGAATTTGACAAAACCGCCAACTGGTCCCAGCGTCGTCTGCGTTCCAAGGATAGCAACAAGGGCAACAAGTACATCGGGATCAACATCGACTGGTCCAGGGTCAAGTTCAACGACACTACCGAATGGAGGAAACTTTCGCAGGAGAACTTCGACGACGAGGCCTCCGAGATTGCTCCCAAGATGGCGCCGGACGCCGGGAAGATGCACACCTGCATCCTCTTCCACACGACGTACCGCAACAACACCGACAGCCCCCAGGAGTACACCTTCAAGACGGAGAAGACAACGTGCTCCAGCCTGGCGACGGAGATCGCCAGCTGCTACACGAAGGGCTTTGATATGAGCGTCAAGCTCGGCCTGCCGAACGAGATCATGGAGATGAACGCGGGTTACAAGCGAGAGACCTCGCTGTCAAAGTCCAACGGGGAGGTCATCGAAGAGGAGATGACCTGGGGCATCGAGAGCCAGATAACCGTGCGCAAGAACTACATCGCGGAAGCGGAGCTGGTGGTGCGCGAGAAGAAGTATTCCGGTCACTTCGAGATTAAGAGCCACATCAACGGTTACGTGATTGTGACCTTCAACAATTTGAAGGACAATAACGCGCTGATCATGGCGACTGGAAATGACATCGCCGACATCATGAAGCGCTTCATGAAGATGGAGGTGAACAAGGGCAACAACGTCGACTTCATCGAGGTACAAGGAAGGGAAGTGGTCATCAGCACCAGCGGCAAGTGCAAGTTCCGCCTCGGGATCAAGCAAGAGGTCAAGGTCACCGAGAGGCCACTGGATGACAACAACTAGAGCTAATGTGTAATGGCGATTTGTGGGGTCTTTTGTAAATGTGACTGAGAGAGAGAGTGTGTGTGTGTGGTGTGTGTGTGGTGTGTGGTGTGGAAACATAAATGACATTGGCTGTGTGTTGTTTATTTTTGCAGTGCCCTACCGGTGGTGTGTGGTGTGTGGGTGTGTGGATGTCCATTCGGTCACATGACTTTGAAGGAGGTTGGGAAGGGCTGGGGGAGGCTCAATGCTTCTAGATTTATTAGTTTTCTTTTTATCGCAATTAAGTGCAGTGTTTGTGTCCACATGAGAATTTAATACGTATATATACTTACATACGCACTTACATATACACATGTATATGGATAGTGATAGTGATCAGCCCTTATCGCGTGTAATAGGGTCTGTAGTGTATTGCTGGGGGGTGTCCAGCATGCCCTGCTCTCACCCCCCCCCCCCCGCCCATGCGCGGGGGCCGCACACTCCATACGCTCTGAAGTTTTATATAAGTTATATGTATATATATACAGTAAAGCCTCACTAACCGACCACCTCCACAGATCGACCACTACCCTAAATCGATCGCTTCATTTGGGTCCCAAACGATCGGCCATACAATACCATTGTAATGTGAAAAAAAACTCCCTAAACCGACCACCTCCCTAAATGGACCATTTGAAGTCGGTCCCAAGGTCGGTCGATTTAGAGAGATTTTACTATATATATATATATATATTTAATTGAAAATAATCTCAACAAATAGACCAGGTTCGAGTTTCATTGTGTATAATTATATTCACATATGTATATATATATACACATATATATATATATTTATATATAGATAACTGAAAATGGTCTCACTTCCGGTCATGAAAACACACCATGTCCAATTTAAAGTGCATTGCTTTAGATAAACCGGATGTAACATTATTAGAAGCCTAGAAACCAAACGGGAAGTGACGTTGTGCAGATGTAGCCAATGTAAATTCCAAAGTGGATGGCTTTAGAGCAACTGGGTGTAAGAATAGACACTACTAGAAGCTGGGAACTAAACTGCATAGCTCTATTTGATTGTGTGGGGGGGGGGGGCTGCTTTTGACGGGTTTGAGATTGCCTATTTTTCTGGTTGTACCAATGATAGATTCCATTGTGATGAACTTGAATTGTTTCTGCGAATATCCAAGTAATATTTATCCTTTTGGGTGATATGTTGGTGATGTATGAGGCGCATTGGCGTGTAATATATATATATATATATATATATATATATTATATAGGTATGTATATACAGTAAAACCTCTCTAACCGACCACCTCCACAGCCCCCCCCCCCCACCCCCATTTCGATCACTTTAGTTAGGTCCCAACAATACCATTGTAACCATATTCGAACTCCCTAAACCTCCCACCTCCCAAAATGGACCACCTCCCTAAATGGACCACTTAAAGTCGGTCCCATGGTCGGTCGATTTAGGGAGGTTTCACTGTGTATATATATATAGCATTTAGTACATTAGTAGCATTTTAATGGGGAACATTGTGTATATATAGCACAACAGGTGTGTGCTATATACACAAACACTTAGAAACACTGTCTGTGGGCAGGGATATTCCGTTCTTTACATGGTCAAATATATCTGGCCTATCAGTCTGGTATATATCACTAGAAGCATTAAGGCGACGCAACGCAACAATCACGTATATACCGCACCCAGTTTTGTGTTGAATCCATATTCCTGATAGATAAAATAGTCATTAAGGAAAGCTCAAAGTAAACATCACGTATATACCACACCCAGTTCTGTGTTGAATCCTTATTCCTGATAGGTAAAATAGTCATTAAGGCGACACAATGCAAACATCACGTGTATGGGTCATTCTCTAAAACTGGGCACAAAAGTGTGACATGGAAATCAAAAGTGAAAACCTTCCAAATAACAGCAAAAATCCTTCCAAATAATAGCCTAATCCAATGTCTTATGAAGGTTTGCATATTGTACATATGTCAGAGTTGAAAAAAATGAGTTTCACTTTTTGAATTAGATCTTATACAAATTGAGCGATGGGTCCAATTCTTCTTGGTTATATCACTCATGTAACATGAAAATCAAAGACACATACAGAACCTCATTTTAACATATACAACATAGTCAAACAAGATTTGATTGATTACTGTTAAACAGACAAGGTTATGACTTACAAGAAAAAAAGTTGAAAAATAAGTTGAAAAAAAGGTTGGCTACGTGTATGGTGTCAATGTGTAAATTTTCACATTTTCACTCTAGCGCAAAATCATACAATTATAATTTTGATATCTTTTGTGGGATAAATTCAATCCATGTAGAACTGCTAACATACCTAATAGACAGAGGCTACAATAATTATTTGACTTGCTATCAATAAAAGGAAGACTTAATTATCAGCATCGTAATGTGGAGACCAAATATGTGGTGCCCAGTTTAGGAGAATAACCTGTATACCGCACCCAGTTCTGTGTTGAATCCGTATTCCTGATAGGTAAAATAGTCATTAAGGCGACGCAACACAAAAATCACGTATATACAGCACCCAGTTCTGTGTTGAATCCCTATTCCTTATAGGTAAAATAATGATTAAGGCAACACAATATAAACATCACGTATATATGTACCACACCCAGTTCTGTGTTGAATCCTTATTCCTGATAGGTAAAATAGTCATTAAGGAAGGCTCAAAGCAAACATCACGTATATACCGCACCCAGTTCTGTGTTGAATCCTTATTCCTGGGAGGTAAAATAGTCTAATGATAAGGTAATGGCAAAGTTCCGTTTAAACAGAATTAAGAGATGACATGGAAAGAGCCTACTATTGGTCCGTCACTAGCAATGGTGAAATGGAAATGTAGTACATAATCTCAGTGTAGCTCCCATGAGTGCCAATGCTGGGTGAAAACTGCCAGCTGCCACAAGAAAATTGGAAAACATAGTGGTGTTTAAGAAACTATTAAAAAATAATGTAACCTAGAAAACCAATTTATAAGTACAACAGGTTAACTACAAAATCATGCCCAGCGTGATCCTGGCATGATTCTAGTGTTCACAGGCAAAATGCTGGCTGGTGAGATAGATTTCCTTAGTACAACACACACAAGTAACAATATAAACCTATCGAAATATACATGCTGAACTGCATGACTAGACCTCAAAGCATTACTAGCAACTGATGATATTAACAAGTTATGATAGATATGCACACACAAATTATGAGTAAATTTACTAAGCCAAAGAATGCTGGGTTTCGGACAGTTTTCAATTTACAAACAGTTACATACTTACAAGTTATAAACGACAACAAAACCACAATTATTACTAAAACTAAATTCAAAAGATGTGAATCAAATTTCACTCGTGCTGGACAGCAGTGAAATCAAGTGTTACCATACTTTGTCTATCCATTACGGGCAGGTAAATAAATTGATCAAATAACAAGTAACATAGAACCTTGCGCCTTGTGACGCATGTGTACGCGACATCACGTTCCGAGAAAATGTGCATGGTCACAAATGGATTGGTTGGATGGTTGTTGGAGTTTTACATCCTGGCAGCATCTAAGGTCATATCAGGACAGGTACTGACTTGTGACAGTGTGCACTGATGGTGACTTTATAGTGTTACCCCATGAGGAGACTAGGCCACAGCGCCATGACCTGCTATCCCACTCAGTCACATTATCCTGACACTGAGCCAACTAGTCATTGCACAGAACTAACCATGCTTGTCCACAGCCAGTGCTTTTAAGGAGAGGAGCCCATGTATTAATTCATGCGTTATGTATAAATAATTGTGAGAGTTGCTGATATTCTGTATGTATTAATATATAGATATATGAATATGTAGTAGTCTACACTGACCTCTCATATGAGGCAGGGAGCCACGACGAATATATGTGTAGGTGAATTATATTTTATATAAGTCACTGCGGAAGAAAGGTAGACAAACGCGCGACTCCTAATACATGTAATACAGTCGAACAGTAATTAATAATTAAACCTTGGTATACGCTGCGTTCTTTATATTATTATAATTAATTATAATACACATATAAAAATATATATATATATTCGGATATGTATAAATATAGAAAAAATAATTATATATAGGAATTTTACCTCGGTACAACGCCTCGGCTACTCGAGGCCGAGGGAGAAGGAAGCAAAATCCGGGTTCAGCAATTAGCATATTCCGCTCATAACTGGAGGAACGTTACGAGCAGCTCAGCAGTTTTTACCACGGATTTACTCACTTCTACTGTAAGTACCGGAACATAAACTGGCATATTGGTTTATGAATGCTTATAGCACACGCCTATAAGCTTTTTAAGACAAAGCTTACTTGTATTAAGTAACTTTTACAAGCGTTGTGTTTATCCGGTGCCGTAGTTTTGAGGCATCCATTTTATTTTAGGAATATATAAATATATGTAGGCATACATATATATCCATATATATATATATAAGCATCCATATATATATATATGAATATGTATTCCACGTGCAGGCCTGTACCGGCTATAGCAGTTCGCTCACTGAAAATGTCGTCATATTCTCCCATGTCAAATACTACTAACATAAAATAAGTGCTAATGTCCTATGCAATTCTTCTTCTTGGTTGTTCCTCGGGGGGTCATCGATTAATCAACTCGGGGCACCCGAGCCACTTTTTGGTGCATGTGCATATCCTACAGACTCGGGTCGAATAATCGAATAGGCTTCTCCACGCTCAGGGTGGAAAAAATGGTGGCTTAATCCAAAACTTTTTTTTTTTTTTTTAATAACCAATATAACTAAAGCAAAATAGGATTTAAATTGTTTTATGATGGCATAGTTTATTGATATTTCTATTACATTAATCTATGTTATTACCAAAAAAAACATGTATGACTGTTCCGGTGGCTGTTAACCTGCAGGACGGTACCAGCGCAAATGTGACGTCATCGGTCCTAGCCACCCCAGCCAAGAAGTGGCTGGGGTGGCTAGGGGTCGGGTCGTTTTGCACATGGCACGTGTATTTGTCGACTCAACTCGCGGTGTTCACTTTGAAATTCTGACGACTCGGGTGAGCTGAGTTGGCCGGGTCGTGTTAATCGATTACAGCCTCGGCGGCGATGATGCCAGCAACTCAGCATTTGTTGTGAACTCGTCAGTGGCCGATGGGTCCAATTTTTTATTGGAATGTGCGGTGGCATATTGGACACGTGTGTGTAGCAGCAGTCAGAGAGTCTGGTAGGTGAAGAAGACACGCTTTTCTCCGCTGACACTTTTGTTTAGCTTGAGATAAGGGATCAGTTTCAAACCACGTCATACCCTTACAAATAGAAGCACGCCATGAACTCCTGTCCTTGGCCACTATTTCCCAGGTTGTTGCCATTGCATTTCTTTAAGTTTAGCTGCAGAACCTCGAACTGAAACTGAAACGTGAATATGTTGTTGTGCCAAAGAGGGCATCAAGTCTCCCAATTTAGCAGATCTCCCTGAAATAATGCAAAATAACCCAACTCTCCCGATTGCCTGTTTTTAATTTGGAATCTCCCGCCAGAGAATCATAGTAGCTTCTTTTTAACAAAAAAATATTTGTATGCATATTTTGTATCACTTTTTCCAACATTTTCCGGGGAAAGCGCCCCCCCCCCTCCTCCCATGTTATTTGTCCCTATTTACAATTTGTGTATTAGGAAGATCTAATTACTCATATTCCTTATCTACTTGGCACCTCTGAAGTGTGCCCGTACGACTTGGCGCATTGTGTACAGGTTGGCAGTGCCTTAGATTCATGGAGGCAGAAGCAGTGAGAACTGAGCATGCTTGAAAATCATTCAAATCATTCTTCTTATTTGTTGTCTTTCTTTGTTTTTAAAATGTTTAGCCTAGTTAATATTAGTTCGCGAATCTGGGTGTTCAATAGAAATGTGTACATCTACCTATGGGTCTGCATTTCATTCATAATCTGAGAGTGTGTTGGAGTTTTACGTCCTGGTAGCATCTAAGGTCAAATCAGGACAGGTACTGACTTGTGACAGTGCGCACTCATGGCGACTTTATAGTGCTGCCAGGTCGTAAAACTCCAACAACCAATCGTGTCCATTGCCTAATTTGATAGATAGGTGTGGGCCGGGAGCTGCAGTCTCTGTTCGATATGGTTCGGGAATGCTCAACCAGAGGGCGCCCCGTTGTAGTTCTATTACATCGCAGGGTGCCCCCTGTCGCCAGGTCTGCGCACTCACTACCCAACACTACCGACCATTTAAAATGCCTTATGTTTTGTTTGTTGTTGTTTTTACGTCCTAGCAACATCTAAGGTCATATCAGTTTGGGTCCCGACTTGTGACAGTGTGCACATATGGCGACTTTATAGTGCTTCCCGACTGGAAGACCAGGCCGCCAGCACCATGACCTGATATCCCACTCAGTCACACATTATCCTGACACTGAGCAAACCAGTCCTTGCCCTCTCCTAATAATGCTGAGCACCTGGCTAGGAAGCAACAAGTATAAATTTTTAAGTCATTGGTTTGACTCGACCAGTATTTTGCTTCTTAAATTAAGAATTGACCTGCTCATTTCATTTACCCAGCATGTAGATACTTTTCGCCAGTTTTTCTAAAGGGTTGATTTTCACCCCTGCAACTCACAACATATGGGGTGAATCTTGTATCTAGGGTATCTATGAAAAGTGACCTAAGCCCATATTTTACCCCAATGTGTTCATCTCATGAGGCGATGGACCATGTGGTGATGGACCATGTGGCAATGGACCATGTGATGGTTTTAATTGCAACACTACTAAGAATTGTGTACCTTTTGTATCAGGTGTGATCTTTCATCGATATCTTCTTTTTCCCCCCATGTTTTCCTCTTTTTTCCCCCCTTCTCCCGCTTTTTTTGTTGCATTACCATAGTTGTGAACAATTTTGAGCATTGTGTATGAATCGTGTGCCGGTAGCGATGTCTGCCACGCCGGATCTCGCAAGTTACCTGATACCACAGCGTAGCTGGCATTCTCTGATCTGTCCTCGCATTATAATGGTGAGCTGGCAGCTATGGAGAGCTGGGGAGACTGCGCTTATGTCTGGATCATGTGTTACTGGTCAATATATCACGGCAATTGTACTTTACTTGTGCTACCCATGTGGTGACTTCACTTCATATATATAATTCATATTGCATTACTAGGCATGTTATCGAATGAGATGCTATCGGCGAAGGATCTTGAGAGCTGCAAGAGATTTTATATGAAATAAAATACTGTAAATATACAACGATCCTGGGTGTTGTTCAATTTATTAAATGGTAGAAAGCATTCAACCACGGACTATAAATATAGTTATAGATATATGTATGTGTGAGTATATACTTCTTTTTTAATTTTTTTTATAATAACCGACATAACTACAGTGAAATAGGATTTAAAGTATTGTATGATGCCATCGTTTAGTTATATTTCCATTTCATGAATCTAGGTTATTACCCCAAAAAACACATGTATGACTGTTACTGGTAGCTGTTATCCTGCAGGATGGTACCAGTGCAAATGGTACGTCATCGCTCCTAGCCAACCCCAGCCAAGAGGTGGGTTACTGGGGTCGGGTCGTTTTGCACACGGCATGTGTATTTGTTGACTCCACTCGCGGTGTTCGATTTGAAATTCTGACGACTCACGTGACCCAAGTCGCCCAGGTTGTGTTAATCAATTACGGCCCCTGTGTGCAGGTTGTTAATAGCATGTGTTTGCCTACCGTACACATTTCATATGAATTTTGATGGTTTTTACTAACTTTGGTCACTTCGGTGAAAATGGTATCCATTTTGAGTCATGTAAGCATGAGCGTTGTTAACTCCGCCATTAGATAGCGCCACCTATATGGTTCACTGCATAATGGTACAGATGGATTTCCCAGATGGCAGCACTTTTCTTCT
The DNA here is from genome assembly GCA_030323885.1 of Branchipolynoe longqiensis. NCBI lineage: Eukaryota > Metazoa > Annelida > Polychaeta > Phyllodocida > Polynoidae > Branchipolynoe > Branchipolynoe longqiensis. The sequence goes on along the minus strand of CM059193.1, from coordinate 2,400,829 downwards.
TTCTTTTTTTTTTTTGGTGACAAGTATTTTATTCTCCCCATAACGTATAAGCTCCCGTGAGGGTGCTTGTTTTCAATGCTGGACAGCTGTGGTACTGGATTGGTCTGGTCCTGCACTCAGGAGTCTTTACCTGATCTTGCTCGGGCCAACCTTTGCGGTTTTGGGTGTTAGTAGTTTCTATATTAGTTTTTTTTTTTAATTTTCAAGTTTTTTCCTAACCTGTATATGATAACTTAGCCTACTATGTACATCTACGCAGATGACATACAGGCCTGTGGGAGAGGATCCCATCCCATTGTGGTTTGTTACAGCATCCTTTCACCCATGCCCTGTCCTTAGATAGTACACCAGTGTATTGAAACAGGACCCTGCATGAGTCCGGAATATAGCAGAGAACGTAGATATATACATGGTCTCTGAATATTGTCAGAGACCGTGAAAGATATTTGAGGTTTAGACATGCAAGATTAATTCTGGTATGCTTTCAAAACTCTGACCCTACAGGCTTCAGTAGTAACAGGTTCTATTAAATTGACATAGTATTCCCTTCTAGCACCAAATGCTTAATAAGTGCACTAGTGTAGGGGCTGTCACACTACGATGTATGGTGTTTGGGTGTGCCCAACGTACGACAATTTGCCAGTATGTCGGCATTCGTCGAACTTTGCAGGGGCGGAAGATAAAAATGGGCATACACACAACTTACACACAACGTATGTAGCATATGAAGAACGGATCTCTGACCTATCGCATACGCTCACGGTACACTGACCAGCATTACGTACGTTACTTCATCGCTAGAAGTATGGCATATACGTTAAGTACGTTGGAGATACGGCAGGCATACGTTCGAAGTACGTTAGGAGTATGCTATGCATCCGTTGGCCGTACGCGGACTGCACTGCTGAACATACAGCTAACATGTTCTAACCTATCCCAACCTACCGCTAACGTGTGCATAACATACGCTAAAGTTACACTCAGCGTATGAGAAATGTATGAGGCGTATGCCGGCATTGGTTGAAAATTTTGAACATGCACAAAAATTATTTTGCGGTTTGACCTATGCCAACCTATGACGCCGTATGCCGAGCGTATTTGATGTATGCCCAACCTATGCATAACCTCGTCGTATGCCGACGTGTTGGCTGAAAATCGCATACGTTGGCATACGTTAACGCCATACGTCGTAGTGTGACAGCCCCTTAAGGTCTCAGTCACATTACAGCTTGCCACTACTTGCGACCAAAAGCATGCGACCAAAGCAAAATAAAAGGTAGGAAAAACAAGGATCAGCGATCGGTTGGCGACCATTTTGGTCGCAAGGTTGTTGGTGCCGCACCTGCAACCTCCTTGTGACCAAAATGGTCACCTGGAGGTCACTGACCAATCTCGTCCAATTTGCGACCACCCCTTTTTGGTCATAAGCATAGTGTGACTGCGGTATAAGTTAGATATGTAGGTTCAAAACTAGATAAGTGCGTTGCTTTTGTTTTAAATGTGATGCTTTTATCGGACTATGCAACTATAATTATGCATTGTCCCACCCTAATAATAAGTTAATTATTAGTTAGAAATAGCAAATTATTAATCATTTACAGTAAAACCTCTCTATACCGACCCCTCCACAGGTCGACCACTCCCCTATATCGATCGCTTTATTTGGTTCCCCAAAAATACCATTGTAAGGATATTGCCGGGCCGCCGAAAAAAGTTTTGATTAACCGATCGGGGCTATACTGTATATATCTTTTCCAAATAATGTAGTATACATAATAATGAGTTAGATTCATAATTTATAAATATTTGGCCTAAATCTTTTCGCAGAGGGATAAGGGGGGGGGGGGGCAACACATTGCCCGTTGCCTGTAATAAATAACATTTGGGGTTTTGAATATATTTAATTGCTTTAGACATAGATTAGACGTCCCCTACAGCTGTGCCTCTGACATTACGCCAGCTAATAAAGTATATTTGTAGGGTGGGTGGGTGGTTAAAATAGTAATACATGCTGCTCCTCTTGACCGTCTAAATCAGTGAATATCAAACTGTGAATGACCGTTTGTTTGCTCAGATTGTAAATAACTTCAGTTACCTCTTTATGGATATGGGGTTTGGCAATAACATGAAGAGTTCAGGCTAAACACCTGTAACCGACAATCCAAAAATTAGGATAAATATTCGAATCAAATCTTCAAAAAGTTAATTTTTATCATGTTTATACATTCCCACTTTTTTTTGTTCATTGCTCCATAATCATTTTTAAAAAAGTGGAATTAGTGAGAACTAAAATTATTTTCCGGTAAAAAAACTGTTATTTAAACTACATTTTTGGATTTGAGTTTACGCCTGAACTGTTGACATTTTACTTGTTACTTTGTGATCCTTACGTGGCTACATAGTTACATGTAAACAGTGTGTCAACCGTGGTTGTGAATTATGTATCTTACCAGGGGCAGAGCTAGGCGTACGCGCGTACGCCAAAACGTCCACATCGTTTTGTCAACAACAACAAACAATTAAAAATAATATATAGAGAGAGAGAGGGGGGGGGGGTTACTTAGATATGATTTCATATTCGGAAGGGTGTGATGCCGTAAGCAGCCCCCTAAACCCCCTGCCGAAATTAGGAGTACACATCATTAAAGGTCTAGCTACGCCCCTGCTTACTATATGTCACACAACACCATGACATGAGTCACGTTGCCCCAAACAAGGAAACTGAGTTAGTGACACCTTATTTAGAAGGAGCAAAGTGTAAGCTTTAAAATGATATCAAATTTATTCTTCCAGGATGAAAATTAAACAAATTACAAAACAAAATGGCCAGTCTGTCCTGCATGAAAACCACATATCTCAGAAAATTGACTTTAAGTCAAAGCATAGGTGTGAACAAAATGAAGTATTCAGGCACAAAATCCTGTGAACACCAATCCAAAAATGTAATTAAAATAATCGATTTTTATCTGAAAATGTTAGTTCTCACCAATTCCAATTTTATTGTGATGACATGAGTATGGAGTAGACTAGTGAAAAGAAAATTTGGAATGTAAAAAACTAAATTTTTATAGGTTTGATTCCAATGTTTATCTTAATTTTTGGATTGGCGTTTACAGGGTTTTGCGCATGAACTAGCAACGGTCAATGCACAATAAAAGTATTGTGGTGTTATAGACGTAGTTTCACCCAGTGGATATGAAAATATACTCAGTAAAGACAGTGTTATGGGACAAAAGACAAATAATTTCATCATCAACTTTGACGTCCACCTCCCGTTCTGGTAGGTCGTGGGGTTCGAATTCCTGGATTCGAACCCCGGCTGAGTCAAATCAATACAAAATTTGAATTGCTGCTAGCCCGACGAATTTTTAACGTGCTTTTTTTTTTAATCAAAAGTTTAAACAAATCAGGGGCTGACAATTTTTCAGGCACGGGCCGGGACGATCACCAATTTAAAAAATATATATTTGGCCTCATTGTAAAAAGTAGCAAAACAAAAATCAAACAGAAGACACTGACAGGTAACGGTTAGTGGGGTTTTCTTTTATTCATACATTTACAGTTAAGTTTGTTGGAGTATCACATCCTCGGTAATATCAGATCGGTTGTACACTCATGTTGACTTAATAGTGCTGTCCCACTGGCATACCAGGCTGGTGGCACCATGATCCGATATCCCACTCAGTCAAATTATCCTGATACAGAGCTAACCAGTTCTTGCCCTATCCTAGTAATGGTCAGCACCAGGCTAGATAGCAATAAGTATCATTTGGTAAGTGATTGGTTTGACTCGACTTGGATTCGAACTACCGACCTTCCACGCTCCACTAATTCATGCTTCATGTATACATTTAAAACGTGAATACCAACATTTTCTTAATTGGTCGATATCGGTAACTTTAACCCATGTATTGAACATTGTTACAGGAGGGGGGGAGGGGGGGGGGGCTTAATTAACATCGTTATCGCGGTGGTCTAATGGGTAGAGCGCGGGCCTCGCGTTCGGAAGGTCAGAGTTCAGTTCCCGGTCGAGTCAAACTAATGACTTTAACATTGATACTTGTCGCTTCCTAGCCTGGTGCTCGGCATCAATAGGATAGTGCAAGGACTGGTTAGCTCAGTGTCAGGATATGACTGAGCGGAACATTGGGCCTATTTTCCCAGTGGGGCAGCACTATAAAGTCACCACGAGTGCGCAGTGACAAGTCATACACATTTACTTCTCCAACACCCACTGCCTACCGTCGAAAGGAAGGTTTAAAGGCCGCAAAGTCCAATTATATTGCACTTATGCCTTTGTTCACATGAATAACCTCTTCACAACAAAATAGCCCAAATGTAATATACAGATATTATATATTGATTGTCATATATAATATACATATATGAAGTAGATTCTGAAATCAAAGTCTACACAATGCAATAAGTAATGAGTATGAGGTACATTAGATCATTTTACAATTACATAGTTTAGAATTTCCATTTCAATATATCCTAATACTATTAATTACTTAGTCTTAGTTCAGTGTGATCAGATACTCTTTTATTTATTATGTTGTTTTGTATGCAGCAGGATTTGGGTGTTAGTTGCGGGTTTTTGTGTGTTAGTATATCAAGATGTATTGGCTATCGATTTGTTCTGCAGTAAATAAATCAATTTATTCATTGGCGAGAGGAATGAGGAATCCCGATGTTGGTGGGAAGGGACTATCAGGAGGGGGAAGGCCCAGCAGGCAGGACGTACAGCAGGTAGGACCCCTTTACATTCTCTTCAAGGTCAAGGGAATTTGTTTCCCTTGACCACAAATATATGATTGTGAGCTTTCTAATTTAATTAGTGTCTATTGGCACATACTTGATTGTCTGCTTTTACATGTAAAAGTGATGGTTTGAACAAAAAACAAACATTTCTCGCCGTGAATATGGCCTATGCTGCCGACACGCCGTAAAGCAACCACCAATCAATCAATCAATCAAACATTCTCTTCACCAACATGGTTGGTTGGTTGGTAGAATTTTACATCCTGGCAACATCTAAGGTCATATCAGGAAGGGTAGCTACTGACTTGTGACAGTGCACACTTATGACGACTTTATAGTACTGTCCTACCAGGAGATCAGGCCACCGGCACCATGACCCAACATCCCACTCAGTCACATTATCCCTGACACTGAGCAAACCAGTCCTTGCCTTATCCTATTAATGCTGAGCGCCAGGCTAGGAAGCGACACGTATCAATTTGATAAGTCATTGGTTTGACTCGACCAGGAACTGAACTCCCGATCACCCGCACGCGAGGCCTGTGCTCTGCCGATTCGGCCAACGCGCCCAGTATATGCAGGAATCAAAATGAGGAATGAACTACAACCCACTATCAGAATATCGCCAAAATAGCTTGGCTTCAAATCATTGCTCAGACTCATAGAGTGTGCTTTTCTGGTTTGTCCCTTAACCAGGACACCTGTCTGGTTTGGTTCAGTGTCAATTCATTTCTCATCCCACTACCCTCCTCTCCACCTCCCGTCGTGATATGACCTTAGATGTTGTTAGGACGTAAAACAACAACAAGCAACAAACATCCTCTCCACCTCATCGCACCAACATCGGTAACGCTCTCTGCTATGTCCCAACTGCCGAATACAAGCAGCGTACATGGAAAATCAGCTTTAAAAAACAAAGTAATAATAATAATATTAATAAAGGGAAGACATTGCATGAGAGATTATGAACCACTTAGTTCTAGGATATATATGCTTGTTGTGGTTGTATGAACCACTTCTAGGATATATATGTGTGTTGGGGTTTTACACCCTGTCAACATCTAATCTCATATGAGTATATATATAAATGCCCCGCGCAAGGGGGGGGGGGGGGGGGGGGGAGTGCATCTAGTTCACCCGGGGGTGGACCATTACAGAGCTTGTTACACGTGATAAACTGTTTATCACTAACAATATATATATATATATATATATATATATATATATATATATATATATAAATATACACACATATATATATATGGCAAGGATAGTATGTGTTATGTATGGAATGTATGTCGTATGTCATGTATATATAAATATATGGTATTTATGTATGTGTGTAAGTATGTATGGTATGTACATGCACGGTATTTATGCATGGTATGTATGTATTGTGTGTATGGGGTGTATGTGTGTTGGAGTTTTACATTCGAACACCATCTAAGTACATAGTAGGACAAATATCGACTTGTTGCGGGGCGCACTCACGATGACTTTATAGTGCTGCCCCACTGGAAGACCAGGTCACTAGGACCAGGCCCCGATATCCCACTCAGTCGCATTATCCTGATAATGAGGCAACCAGTCCTTGTCCGAGGTAGCGACAAGTATCAATTTTGTAAGGCATTGGTTTGACTCGGCCAGGTTCGAACCAATGACCTTCAGAATGGGAAGCCAGCCATTGTGCTTACATATGTATGCATGGATGCATGCATGTTTGTATGCATGTATGCATGTATGTATGTATGTATGTATGTATGTATGTATGTATGGATGGATGGATGTGTGTATGTATATAAACATGAATGCATGGATATAAGCATGAATGCATGGATATATGCATGAATGTATGCAAGCATGAACGCATGCATGTATGTATGTATGCATGCATGTGGGTATACATCAGGGATGAAAGTGATCTCGAGGAAGAAATGCGGAAATGCGGAAATTCTCCCATAGGTTTAGCATTGTCAGGGAATCGTGGAAAAATACCGGAAGTCAGGTGTCAACTAGCCTTGTTGTGATTGTATTATCGCCCATATCTAACAGCTTCTTCAAATTCTTGCTTAGGTCTTATGTTCTAACTACATCTAAGGTCATATAAGAAGGGGATTGGAACCACCGAACTGATGTCATATGCATCCCTTCTTTTGGAATTTTGTTTAAGGTTAATCGCTGAATATAAGAAATCCCGGAAATCCGCGAAACCACGGAGGTCTTTCATCTCTGATACATGCATGCATGTATACATGTATGCATGCATGTGGGTATACATGTATGCATGCATGTGGGTATACATGTATGCATGCATGTGGGTATACATGTATGCATGCATGTGGGTATACATGTATGCATGCATGTGTGTATACATGTATGCATGCATGTGTGTATACATGTATGCATGCATGTGGGTATACATGTATGCATGCATGTGTGTATACATGTATGCATGCATGTGGGTATACATGTATGCATGCATGCATATTTATGTGGGTATACATGTATGCATGTTGGTATACATGTATGTATGCATGCATGTGTACATACATGCATGCACACTACATGTGTGTATATACTCCTGTAAGTCAACCAGTGTTATGCAATAATAGATTCCATTACAGTAGGGTGCTCTTGCTCTGTCAAACGGCACAAGTGCCATTCGAGATCGTTAGAATATAGTTCACAGCAAATATCAAAAAAGCTCAGTACATTTGTGTGCAATATAAAAATAAGCGAACGACAGACACCGCATCCTTATAAAACAACGCAACATGTTTGCGGAGTGATTTTTGTCTGAGGCTCCTATGAGATATCTCGGCCCATCCGCTTGCATATAAAGTGAAACCTCGGTTTTATAAACATAACTCATTCCTAAATGTTGTTCGTAAAGCGATTTGTTCATGAGAAAATGGATTAATACGTTCCTGCCCCCGAAATGAAAGTGTTTTATCCCTTGAATATGCATAAAATCTGCCACAAAATGAATAAACAATAATTATAAATAAAATAGAACTTAAGCTGTATATCTCTAGATTAATGAGATCTCGTCTTTATTTGATGAAATTGTCTTCTTTATTTGATGGAAAAAAATGCCTCCAAAACCACATTTGATGCAATTTCGTGAAAAGTGACCACACCGCCATGAATATATATAAACTGAGAATGCGTTCGGAAACCGATAGCTTTTTTGTTAGAAAAATGTTTGTGATCCGATTTGTTCGAAAAGCGAGCTGTTCAAAAACCGAGGTTTCACTGTTTGTAAAATCATATCTTTTGAATATACAAATACCAGGATATGGAAGGCGACAGTTGGTACATGAAGATGGTAGGTCTTCAATGCTAATTCGGAGTGATAAAGTGTTCAAAATGCTGTGACCATGGCACCTTCTCAGCTTTACACACAGTCAAGATGATTTTCTTGCCGCTCAGCTGGAAAGAAAATGGAAAAACAAAACACGATTATTAATTGGAAAGGGAGCCAATCCTTGTGCTATCCTATTTATGTCGAGTGTGAGGCTAGGTATGAGCTACATACATTACATCACAAGTTGGTACCGTCAGCTACATACCTTACAGCACAAGTCGGTACCATCAGCTACATACATTACATCACAAGTCGGTACCGTCAGCTACATACATTACAGCACAAGTCGGTACTGTCAGCTACATACATTACAGGACAAGTCGCTACTGTCAGCTACATACAATACAGCACAAGTCGGTATCGTCAGCTACATACATTACAGCACAAGTCAGTACCGTCAGCTACATACATTACAGCACAAGTCGGTACCGTCAGCTACATACATTACAACACAAGTTGGTACCGTCAGCTACATACATTACATCACAAGTCGGTACTGTCAGCTACATACATTACAGCACAAGTCAGTACCGTCAGCTACATACATTACATCACAAGTCGATACCGTCAGCTACATACATTACGTCACAAGTCGGTACCGTCAGCTACATACATTACAGCACAAGTCGGTACCGTCAGCTACATACATTACAGCACAAGTCAGTACCGTCAGCTACATACATTACAGCACAAGTTAGTACCATAAGCTACAGACATTAGATCACAAGTCGATACCATCAGCTACATACATTACATCACAAGTCGATACCGTCAGCTACATACATTACATCACAAGTCAGTACTGTCAGCTACATACATTACATCACAAGTCGATACCGTCAGCTACATACATTACATCACAAGTCAGTACTGTCAGCTACATACATTACATCACAAGTCGATACCGTCAGCTACTTACATTATGTCACAAGTCAGTACCGTCAGCTACATTACAGTGACAAGTGTAAAGTTTATAAGTCATTGGTTTCACTTGGCTGGGATTCTTAACTCCCGACCTTCTGCACAGAAAGCCTGCCATTTTGTTTTACCAATTTGGTCACCGCATCCAAATGATAGTAAAAGTTGCATAGTCCGAGGAAGCATCCAATTTTCAAAACCAAAACACTCACCTAGATTTGATTCAACATATCTAACTTAAATACTGATACACTTATTAAGCACTTGTTACCACATAGAAGGGAATACTGAGTCAATCTGTTAATGCAGAAGCCTATGGTGTCAGTTTTGACGTGCTTGCCCAAATTAATATTGCATGTTTGCGCTTCAAATATCTCCAAAGTTAGCCATTTAAAAGCAAAGTTACGACAAACAAAAGAAAGGTAAATTATAACGATCAACCTGATATATTTATCTCAGAAAATGACAGACACTCAGAGCCATCAGACTCTGCAACTTTAAACAAATAGTGAGAATGTTGCGTTATTATTAGGTATTAATTAAATGGGGTGTTTCATGGAGTGTGGCATCCTATATTCCTAAGCGAAACAAAGTGAGTTGATGAGTTTCAGGTTACAATATTGATAATGTGCATATAACTTTTGAGGTGAGTATTATCAGGTTAATGCATTTATTTAGCTACAGAAATATGGCAGAAATGTGGTTGAACCATTCACCTGTGTAACCCGAAGTTTAACTTAAGCTAAGATTCCATATACGCAGTAAGCTAAGATTCCATATATGCTGTATGCGAATGCGACAAAAACACATTCGCACAGATCAGTCCATTGAGCGATCCACTTTGCCGTTTGTGCATTCGCATTCGCAACACAACCGTGCGTTTACATGCTTTTCCATTTTTTGTCCATTCGCATACTGCATACTGGGCAATCTTAGCTGAAGGCTTTATATAAAGCGGGGGTTTCCTGCACCCCTTGAAAGATACAGGTACTGCAGTGGCATGGTTAAATAGCTCCAGAAGAGGTTTGTATAACAGCGCCATCTAGTGCACTTCATAGTGACAGGATGGCATAACTTCAGTATTGTGTATTATTAATCTAAATTGGGGTTTAGCTTTCTTTCTTTGGAGCCTATTCATACCAGCAACACAGTTCAAACAAATGAGGTGAAATGAGTGGAAATACGTATACAGTAAAACCTCTCTAACCGACCACATCTAAACATCACCCACTTCCGTATATCGATTGCTTTATTTGGGTCCCAAACGATCGCCCATACAATACCATTGTAACGATGAATAAAACTCCCTAAACTGACCACCTCCCGAAATGGACCATTTAAAATGGACCATTTAAAGTCGGTCCCATGGTCGGTCGACTTAGAGAGGTTTGACTGTACTTCATAATAAGGCAAGAAGCAGTAGAATAAAGAAAATAAGATTCTCTACAAGTTCCTCTGCTTAATGAACGAAATACAGTAAAACCGCTCTAACTCTATCGACCATGGGACCGACTTTAAATGGTCCATTTAGGGAGGTGGTTGGCTTAGGGAGGTTTTTAAAAATCGTTACAATGGTATTGTATGTAGAGTGGTCGCTCTGTGGAGGTGGTCGGTTAGAGAGGTTTTACTGTGACAACACAATTCTATTGATGGGCTAGTGTAAGAAACGGTATTCGTTTCTCTGATGAAATGGTTGGCATACCTTGTAGTTGCATTTAGCGGGATTAATTTCCTCTGGAAGCCTTTTCTGGTACACGTACTCTATCATGCCATCGTCTGTCGTCACGGTCCCAATTACGCAAATAGTGCTACAAATCAAACATCAACACTTTATACAATGTATACAGAGTTAGCCTCAATATTCACTCACATCCCCATCACCTGTTGTCATTGTCCAAATTACGCAAATAGTGCTACAAATCAAACATCAACACTTTATACAATGTATACAGAGTTAGCCTCAATATTCCATTACATCCCCATCACCACTTTCGCAATTACGCAAATAGCAATACAAATCAAACATCTACAATGCTTTATACAATTTATATAGAGTTAGCCTCAATATTCCATTACATCCCCATCGCCTGTTGTCACTTTCGCAATTACGCAAATAGCGATACAAATCAAACATCTACAATACTTTATACAATTTATACAGAGTTAGCCTAAAAAATACCAGAAGAATAGGTTGTCAGCGAATGCAAGAAAAACAGCAGCTCTAATGTAAAGTTGTGCGATAGGCCGCTGTCGGCCGCCCCAGAACCTGGTTCTCACACACACACCGGATGAACAAGGATGATTATGTACGTTTCAGACGTTTATTAATCATTTGCCCACCGCGGCATCCACATTCAAGTGACCCGCCTCGCCCCCTGACCAGCCAGGTCCCACGTCACCTCCGTTGGGGGTGGGGTGGGGGAGGGGGATGGGCGCGTATGCGAGCCGCACCCAGTAGCAGGGTATACATCAGAGTTGAAAACTAAATTCACTGTTTGATTTTGATCCTATACAAATTTTAAAAACTGTTAAAATAAACCATGCAACATCCATCCATAACATCATTTTAACACACACAACAAATTCAAACAAACTTTGATGAGTTAACACTTGAAGTACGTCATAGGGTTGCTTAGGTGGACAGAATGGCTTGGTGGTTAACGTGGGTGTGGGTTTGATTGTTTATTTAGTTTGTTGAAGTTTTACATCCGGGTAACATCTAAGGTCATATCCGGATGGACACGGACTTATGACAGTGCACACTCATGGCGACTTTAAAATGATGCTCCACTGGGAGACCAGGCTACCGGAACCATGACCCAATTTACCACTTGGTCACATCCTGATGCTGAGCTAACCAGTCCTTGCCCAATCCTACTAATGCCAACCGCCAGGCTAGGTTAGGACAAGTATGTCACTGGTTTGTCTCAGCTGGGATTCGAACTCCTGATCTTCCACAAAGGAAGCCTGCACTCTACCGATTCGGCGCCCGCATCGGTGGGTGTGGATGGGATTCAAACCATGGCGGAGTCAAACCATGGCGGAGTCAAACTATGGCGGAGTCAAACCAATGACTTAAAAATTGCTATCCACACGCACTTGGCATTTCTAGGATAGGGCAAGGAACAGTAGAATGAGGAAGACCAAGTGTCCGCGACTTAAATTTCTCTCTGCTTAATCAACTAATGTACCTAAAAACAAACAAAAACAGTAACGGTAGAATTGAAACTTGGATTAAAATCAACAAAATGAGAATTACTCTTAGTAACAAAGAAAACCTGCTCCAATTGGGTAGAACTTAAAGTGCTAGTGTTGATCAAACCTAGAAAGTCGCAGACTTCAGTGTCCAGTTTGGCAGTGATGACATGCGCGCCTAAGAATGACAAAGGTAACTCAGAATGTGGGGGTTTGTAGTTCCGCTAGTCCTGAAGGAAGGACTGAAGCTAAGACCCAGCATGCCGGGTCACAGATTCAGTGCTGCACCTCCCACCGCAATCCTTCAATGAAGACCCTATACTTTAATTCCCCATGCTATCACCTTTGCCAAATTGAATTTCCCCCGCTGTGTATAACTTACAGCGTCATCAAAGGCCAGTTGCTCTTATACCATGTCTACGTGGTGTGGGGGTTAAAAATCCCTTGGGTTGGTAAAAGTGTAGGCTTAGGCTTTCTATCGAAAAACTGTCTAATGGTGAAAACAAGACTATTCAGACTTATCCATGATAAATGATATGCAGAATAAATCTTCAAAAAGAACAAAAGAATGCATTTTACACCTATAACCATCTTCTGATGACCAAACTTGATAGGTTTTTTTCTTGCCCTACATTTTGTTTTTCTAACGTAGATTAAAGTGGAATTATCCTAAGGTAAGAGGTTGGCTTATCTGTAGAGTGGGTTAGCATGCGATAACATATGAAAGCAGCATTCGAAATATGAGCTTGTCCGCTTGTCTGACCCAAGTGAGAGTAGGCACGGACAAGCGGAATATGGCTGGAGTTTTTCTGTTGGACAAGTGGAAATTTTGGGATGAAAAACATGTATTTCGAGATTTTGTTTGTTATCCATTGTCATCTTTAAATGTAATTTACATTATTTATGACATTTGTTTTGTTGTTTTGATTTATTTGTGCAGTTTTATTGCCCTAACCACGGAGGTTAACTGAGATAATAAAGGTAAGTTCTGTGGACAAGTGAAAATTCAGATGGACACGTGAAAATCACAAGTCCTCGTGTAATGATTTGCTTATTTCTATCACTGGAAAGCATAGCCGAATGTAATGTTCCTGCTCTGTCAAATTATGTTGTGGTGTCCTCTGTGACACAGTGGTTAAAGTGTCTGACTTTTTTCTAGGGCAGACTCCTAATCTGAAGGTCGGTGGTTCAATTCCCCATGCCATCACCTCTTCCAATTTGGATTTCTACCACTGTGTATACATTTCAGCATCATCAAAGGCAAGTTGCTCTCATACCATGTCTATGTGGTGTGGGAGGTTAAAAGTGTAGGCTTGGGCTTTCTATCGACCAACTGCCTAATGGTGAAAACAACACTATTCAGACTTATCTGTGATGTGGCGTGTAACTAGTTACGTGAATATTATTAAGCAAAGTGTAAGTTACTTGTTGGTAAGATTAGCCGGGGGTCTGTGCAACCGTGTGTATACAGAGCACTATCCTGCTTTGAAGTCGGGCTGGCCTAGGCGCCACCCGCATCTCCCGGCGGCGACAGCGCGCTGGAGCCGATGTGCGTATCCGCACGACACTATCTGCCGTCAGTCGGCAAGAAATTTACTTAGGCAGTATAAATATTGAAGAAAAGAAAAGATTCCCAAGGTAACCCTACTTCATCTGGAACATGTCCGCCTTGTCATTGAAGACAGTGTTGTTGCTTCTTTTACTTCCAAAAATCGGCCACCACGACAGCGTCATTTCATCCAGCGTCAAAAATATCTTAAAATATCCTGAATTCGGGTCATTATCATAAAATGTCACTGAAAAACAAAACAATTCAGAATTAGCCATTGGGAATCAAAATAATTAACAATTAGCTTTTAAGAAAAAACAAATTGACAAGTGGCTATTGGGGACAAAGATTATAGCTATTGGGAAACAAATAAGTGAAAATTAGCTTTTAATAAGCAAAATAATTGAGAATTCGCTATTGGGAATTGACAATTAGCTTTTAAGAAACACACTAATTGAGAATTCACTATTGGGAATTGACAATTAGCTTTTAAGAAACACATAATTTGCTATTGGGAATTGACAATTAGCTTTTAAGAAACACAATAATTGACAATTCGCTATTGGGAATTGACAATTAGCTTTTAAGGAACACAATAATTGACAATTAGCTATTGGGAATTGACAATTAGCTTTTAAGAAACACAATAATTGACAATTCGCTATTGGGAATTGACAATTAGCTTTTAAGAAACACAATAATTGACAATTCGCTATTGGGAATTGACAATTAGCTTTTAAGAAACACAATAATTGACAATTAGCTGTTCGGAAACAAAGTAATTGACAATTAGCTATTGGGAAACAAGATAATTAACAATTAGCTATCTAGCATAGTAAATTAAATCATTTGGGGCCTGAACCCTAAAAAAAAATGCAACAGAAATGATGTTTGTTGTTGTTTTACGTCCTAGCAACGTCTATGGTCATATCAGGACGAGTACCGACTTGTGACAGTGCGCACTCATGGTAACTTTTTAATGCTTCCCCACTGTCAGACCAGGCCCCCAGCACCATGACCTGACATCCCACTCAGTTGCATTATCCTGACACTGAGCCAACCAGTCCTTGTCCTATCCTAATAATGCCGGGTGCCTGGCTAGGAAGCGACAAGTATCCACCAGCACCATGTCCTTGCCAGGCTTGTGTCGTATGACCACGTCTGTGCTGAGTTGCATGGCGAACAGCCAGATCTGTTGTGCGCACAGGCAAATGATGGGGTCTCGTCCGGATTCCGTACTGAACATGTGTTGTGAGGTGGCACTGTCTGTGTTTATGTATATGGTGAACTTGTGTGGGTCTGGCGGAGCAAGGTTCTTGAGGGCCACCACGAGATTGATTGCTTCCAGCCGAGCAATACAGTGCTGAGTGGCGATGAGAGAGCAAGAGTATCTCGCAGCGTAGAACTGTGTGGGGGAGTGCACCCCTCCGGCTTTCAGTGACGAGTCACACTCAATTGTCCAGCTCATACGCTCCTCTGTGGGTAGTAGGACTATGCCATTGGATTGTGTGGCGTAGTCCGTGAACCATGATGATATATCAAGGGCCACGTCTTCGGGTATCACGTGTTTCCCCCTCTATGGCGCTGCTCTCAATGCTGCCAGAATCTGTGACATGAATCTTTTTGCTGGTCGAATGCACTTCACGATATGTTGCAGTCTTCCCACCAATGGTTGAAGGTCTAGGTGGGACGCAAGCTTCTTGTCTTTCCATGCGCGACATTCATTGATGACTTGTTGTAGTTTCTCCTCAGGGATTTTGACGGTCATGTCCTCAGTGGAGGTAGTGAACCCTAGCCAGTCAACCTCGGTGGAGGGTGGGAGGCGCTTAGTCGCTTAGCCCTAAGTACTTGGCCAGTTGGAGTAAGTCTGAGTAGGCAGCATCCGCCTTCCCTTTCATCGAAGCCGCCCCAACAAAATCGTCTAGGTAGCATAGGGCATGGTGCCCACGCTTCCTCATTAAGTGGACGACTGCATTTGTTGTGCGCGCACATGCGATGGACGATGTGTGGCACCCAAACAGCGGCAAAATGTCAATATAGATGTTGCCATTTAGAGTTATACCCAGGAGGGAGGCAGAGAGTGGACAGGCATGAAGTTGCATGTACGCCCTGGCCAGGTATGCACACCAGATGAATGCTCCCTGACCCAAATGAGTTACCTAGCCTGCGAGGTCCTGGATGCCCGGCAGTATGTACGTGGCCGGCTGTCCCTGGTACTGCGCCTTCCTGATGCCGGCTTTGACGTTCGCTCCGCCAGGGGAAGACCTTTCCGCCTCCCGGCGTGGTGCGTCTTGGCCGACTCGAGGATGTCTCTGACAGCATCGGCCGCAGAGGTTGCCATGTGCACGACGGTCCCGCTGGGGTGAAGGGGCAGGGCCAAGCCGCACGCGGTGGCGGGTGTAGGCGGCGTGGGGGAGCAGTGCCTGGTGAATCACTCGTATTGTGGGTGAATCGCCCCCGGGAGGGCCGGCTGGGGCGGCGGCGGCGCGGTTGATGTCCCGGAGGCGTCGGCGCTGGCTGTCGGCAGGACGGTGGGTGAGGTGTAGGCATGGTGAGGCGTCGCGGGGGTGGGTAGGCCCATTGTCTCGACCGCGGGAGCAGAGACGCTCATGGCCTCCACGACTGATGTGAGGCGCTCCACCGCCCGGTCTGTATCGTCCATGCTGGCCTCCACCGCCCCCCCTCCACTGGGCCATGGGGGGGGGGGGGGGGGGGGGGGGGGGGTGAGCGCCGCCCCACCGGTGAGGAGCCTCCGGAGGACGGGGTCAAACTCTGCTGATCGGAGGCTCTGCGAGCCCCTCACCGTGCGGCGCGACGGCCTCGTCCCTTCCCGTTAGAAGGCATCGTGATGGAGGCTGAGGTAGCGGAGAGGTGCATCGGCTCGGGTGATATGCGTTGGCCCGGAGAGGTACGCTTCGGGCCTGGAGAGGATAAGAAGGCCAAAGTAGAAAAAGTCTGGGGAGTGTCAGCGTGGCTGGGCTGGGAGCGGTGGCCCTCTTCGTCCCCGCCTCTCCAGGATCCGCCCTCTGCCCAGTCGCCGCCTGGCTTGCTGCCCTCGGCCAGCATCTAGCACCTCCCGACGCCCCAGCCTTCATCATGCCCTCCAGCCGCCCCCTCGACCCGCGCACCCTCACCGCGCTCCTGCGGGGCGCCCTCCGTGCCCGAGTCATCCCGGCACCCGAGACTTATACCCTCCACAGCCTCTGGCCCGGCGCCGCCCAGGCTTGCCACCGCGCCGGTGTCCCACTACCAGACATAATGGCCCAAGGGATTTGGACCTCCGAGGCAGTCCATGCCTACTTGCCCCGCCTCGCCCCCTCGGCCGCCCCTCGAGCCCTCTCCTCCCTTTTGGTGGAGGGCTCTTCAGGCCTTCCCCGACACTGACTTCCTAGTTAGCCTCCTTATGAGTTTACCCTACTTATCCTCGCTTGTCATTCTCCTCTTTGCCGTTTGACCTATTATCCTGTATTTACATGCATTATCCTGTTCTGACCTATGCCTGCATTATCCTGTTCGACATCATCGCACTTCATAAATAAAGTGCTCCTTTTTTCCACCCCTGCCTCCTCGTTCCTTCCTCGTCGCGCATCACTAGGATAGGACAAGGACTGGTTTGTTCAGTATTATATGACTGAGTGGGATATTGGGCCATAGTGCCAGAGGACCTGGACTCTCAAAGGAGCAGCACTATAAAAGTTTAAATGAGTGAGCAGTGTGCCAAGTAGGTATTACCTTAAATGTTGCTAGGATGCAAGACCACAAACAACAACAATGATCTCCATAGACATACCTGGGCTTGGAAATCGTGGTGCCATGGCCTCTTGTTAAAGTGTGCACGTTATTATTCGATCAACTGAAGAATAGAGAGCAGTAAAGGTTATTTAAAGCTTTCAATATTTTCACCATCACACAAAGAGTACTGGGTCGTTCTCTGAAACCGGGGACCATATTTGTGACATGGATATCAAAAGTGAAAACATTGCAAATAATAGCAGAAAACATCCAAATAATAGCAGAATCCATATGCATATGAAGGTTTAAATGTTGTGCATATGTCAGAGTTGAAAAAAAAGAAGCTATTTCACATTTTGATTTCGATCTCATACAAATTAAACAATAGGTTAAAATGTCCCATACAACATGGAAATTAAACACACATATAGGCATCATTTTAATATACACAACACATTCGAACTAGATTGTATTGATTACAGTTAAGCAAACAAAATTATGTCTTACAAGAAAAAAATTCGAAAAAATAATGTTGTTTAGATTTTGATGTAAATGTGTATAAAATTGGGCTATGGTAAAGGATAGAGAGAGAGACACAATGAGTAATGGTGGGGAACCTTCTTTATTTTTGCTTGAAGGTCCTTGGCCGGGCAAAATAATAGCCCTACCTAAAAGCTCGAATACAGTGCTAGTGGGGGTGCAGTTCAAGCACAAATGAGCCACGCGTCAGTGGTGTGGCAGTAGCGGGGCAAAAGAGTGGCCCGCAGTGAATATAAAGTGAAGAAATAAATAAGATAAATATAATAAATAATTAATTAAATACAAGCAAGGAAAATCTCTGCCTCTTTATATATATATAATAAATTATAATCTACATAAAATTGGGCTACGGTAAAGGATAGAGAGAGAGACACAACGAATAGTGGTGGGGAACCTTCTTTATTTTTGCGCAAAGGTCCTTGGCCGGGCAAAATAATAGCCAAACGGGCCAGAGGCCCCTACCCAAACACAACTCAAGCTTCGACTGGGCCAGGGAGGAGGCCACCCTCAGGTCATTGACGATGCGCACCTGCAGCGGCATCTTTAAATAAGCATAGACCCGTCTCACTGGCCCAGTCCCCTCTCACCTTTATTTCCTTGATTGTAGTGCCACACATGGCAAGGTAAGTAGCACCGCCCCGGCGCACAGAGTGAGAGGTAAAGTGGCACTCCCCGAGACCCGCCCTACTGGCAAAGAGTTTCAACATTGATTGATAGGAATGATAAGACATCGGGTTGGAGCCGGACTCTGCCGGAAGCCTGAAGAATATTTCATCCTGAGCAGCCGGTATCTCATCAAAATGTCTTTTGGTCCAAAATACGGCACACAGTGCCCGGTTACAGCATTTGGCGACCGGTATCTCTAGCACCCGTTCAGTAAATTGGATAGTCTTATAGGGCCTCACATGAATCAACGTCCCCCAATCGAAAAATTGTAAAATTGTAAAATCTGAATGTCTAAGGGAGGCCTCCGAGTCTGTGACCTGGCTCATCCTGAGTAATGCGCGGAAGGACAGCAACATCGCAGTGCACCAGCCGGTATGGCCAGAGTTCAGGGTCAAATCCCAAAGATTCTAACTAACATATGTGGTAAGAGGGGGGGGGTGCAGCCCTTGGTGCGTCACCCTTCTCACGTCTTATACCCTTCAATGTTGCAGATACATAGTAATTGGCATAGAGGATAGTTTTGCAACCGTTCTGTTTCAGGTAAAAATTCAGCCCTGACAAATAGTTTAATATAGATCTATAAGATAGATCCCTGGCAAGCCAGGTGGCATAAAAAGCGACCCACTTCGAGGTGCAGGGAAACGGAGCCCTGTTCTCCCCGAACTGATCGACAAAGGTCAAATAACGCTTAATTTGCACCGCCCTTGAAGACCACAAATTCGCAGAATAAAACTGGCTCGCATATAGCTGCTGCTCCCATGCTAGTGCTTCCCGCCCTGGAATGAAACAAAAAAGGGGGCCTCAAAATTCTCTCTACAACACATGACCCATCCTTTATCAACACTGGCTATCCTAGCAGCACTTCCCACATCGCCCAGCCTGCTCAATGCATCACAAGTGATATTTCTCTAAGTATGAATATAGGAAGAAACGATTGTTTGTTTTGTTTGTTGTTGCTTTACATCCTAGCAACATCTAAGGTCATATCAGGACGGGTACCGACTTGTGACAGTGCGCACTAATGGCAACTTTATAGGGCTGTCCCACTGGGAAACCAGGCTGTCAGCACCATGACCTGGTATCCCACTCAGTCACATTATCCTCACACCAGTCCTATTAGTGTCGAGCGCCTGGCCTAATAGTGTCGAGCGCCTGGCTAGGAAGCGACAAGTATCAATTTTTAAGTCATTGGTTTGACTCAACCAGGGTTCGAAGCCATGACCCCACGATCTACCAGCATGGGAGATGGACATTCTAACTTATTCGGCCATCCCGTCTCGTCCTAGGAAGAAACGGATATAAAACAAATTTCAATCGCCATCCAGAAAACCTTTAGGAGATAACTTGTTATCTCCCATGAGCAGGAGAGGCCCGCGTTCAGCGCCGCCTGTACCACAGCGCTGTCAGTCATGAACGCTATCGAGGCCCCCCCAACCATGCGCCCAGCTGCCTCAAAGGCAGCCGCCATTTCTTTTACGTTAACAGGAGCACTGTCCAACCCCTCCTCGGGTGAGACGTGATGGTGCCCCGCATAGCCACAAAGCGCTATATCGCCTCCCTTATAACAGCCGACTAGCCAATCCCCCCCATGGGTGGCGCCCATCCCCCAGCCTGAGGCATTGCTATACACTGAGCACACACGCATAAATTTACCCAGCATCGCAGTCTTACAGTTAAAACGTGGGGCAAAGCTTTTCCATCATTCAATATCCTGGCAGAAGCCTACGCCCAACCTAGTGCAGTGATAAGGCTCCCTGATGGAAGCAATCAGATCATAGATCCCACGGCAGAAGGTACGGGCTCCCCAGATTACCTTGGCACAATGTGCCAGTAACCCCCCCAGCTTCTCCAGATCTTTCTGTTTTGCTTTCCTACGACCCCGGAATTGAGCCAAAACTTGGTATAATTTAATAAGCTGATCACATGGGTTATCTGTTGCATGGCTGAATCTATGGTAGTTAATGACCCGTTTGATGCCTTCCCTCTTTGCACATCTTACAATAAAATTAGATATTTTTGTAAATATAAAGGGGCTTGAGGCAAGGCCCATTGATAGGCGGTTATCCACCAGCTATCTAACATTGTCATCGTCCCTAAATTTCCACTTCACACCCTGCCTTATGCGGTCCCTAGGGTTTATCTGAACGTCCCTATAGGCATCCTTTATATCAATAGAAGATAGGTGGTCCCCCTACTCAAGATTGTCGATTACATTATCGACACTCAGGTATTTAAACTTATGGGCCACCTCACTAGTCGCTGAGTTGACCGACCCTGGGGCTTACTACAGCCAATTTCACTTCGATAAGGTCCCGCTCCCATGCCAACAAGCGTTTACTATTGTTGTTTTCATAGCTGTTGTCAAATTCAGTATCTATCACCTGAAAACCGAAGACTATGCCCCGTAATATATAATAGGCTTCAGGATCAATGCCGCCCCTGAAAAACAGTTCAGCGAAAAAACGACAAGACTTCAATTGACAAACAACACCCTCAAGGCGGTATACACAAGAACAAAGACCCCTATCAGTCATTTGTTACACAGAACACGATGGGTGAGGAGCCATCGAATTCACTGATAGTCACTTCTAGACAACCCTCACACTCTCTCACTTGCATCCAGTTCTTTATAGCTTCAGGCACTTGTAATCCTTGCTTGTCATACAATTGGTTGGAATCTATCACAGGCTCGGGGTTTATTGGTCACACACCCGAACTGTTTTTGTTGTTGTTTTTTTTGGTAAATATGTTTATTCTACTGAATAAGTCTTTTGTCAGTGCCGAAGCACTGGTCTTCCAGCCATTTTTCAATTCAGGGTTATTTACACAAAAGGTATATAGAATAAGGTGTACAATACCTGTTGAATAGACAATTTGCACCATGTAACACAATGAAATTCTGAAACCCAAAAGTTCCATAACAATATGGTACAGTAGTGTCATATAACCAGATCAATATTAGTCAGATCAATGTGAGTATTTACATAGTATTTAGAATGTAAGCAGAAGTTATCTTCTGTATTCAGTTGGTAAATTTGTACTAAGTTTGAATGTTCAGTTGCAGTTAGGCAAGCGGTATATAAATGTTGGTTTGTTTGGAAAATTCTAGTGTAACTCTAATGTAGCTAGTTATGTGAGTTTATGAATTATGTTGTTGGGCTACCTGTTCACCTGGTGTTCCCCCAGTGGGGGGTCCTCCTCCATATCAGCTCCAATATTATTTGCAACGTAGTGCACACGGTCACCTACAAAGACCCCTCTATCATCACAGCCCTCATGGTCACCTACAAAGACCCTATTATCCTCATTGTCGACCCGGTCACCTTCAAAGACCACATTCTCAATATCGGCATCATGGGTGTGGTTTAATCCCGTCACACTGTAACCCCGGTCACCTGCAAAGACCTTTACCCCCCAGCTGGGCGGCGCCGTTACTGGGGCACATACCTCGGCGGTGCCACTAATTGGGTCGTCGAGCAACACACCCGACACTCCCGTCTACCCCAGTCATACCGGGCTTGCTGTGCGGAGTGTTCGGAAAACATTCCTGAGAGTGTGCCCTCTGTCACTCCCTGCATGCTGAACGCTTGTGGCCCTTTCCGTTAAACTTTGCGCAGACATGACTGAATCTACATTCGGCCTCGCTTCATGGGCATCCCTGCTCGCCGTTCCACACATAGCAAGACCTCTTTGTGTGACTACCCGGCTTCCTAATGGCGTAGCCTGTCGTTCCGGACTTCCTTGATTTTACATTCAATAAAATAGCACACTCGAGCCCCTGTTGGCGCAGGTCATAGTCGGTGTGCGCCGAGTCAAGATATTCATTTGTGCATGCCCTATGGGCCAGAAACACAATGTGCTCCAACAAGACCCTCAAGTCTCTAATGCCCAGCTCCTTTATGCTGAGGGCCCACTGGCCCGTGGCAGCTATTAACTCATAACAGTTCACTTTACCAATATCTCTCTTTCCCACAGTAAACCTCTTGAGGCTCCACTTACTTTTACGACATCTACTGGCGCTCCTGCTGGACGATGCCCTGCTCGACGTCCTCCGTCAGCGTACGGTCGGTCATGAACGGCTTATGTCCCTCCCATACAAACAGAAGCCGTCTTCCGCTTTTCCGACGAAAGTCGCGTCCACGTAACAGGTTGTCTGGCTTGGCGGCATGTCCCTCGCTTTAATAGAAGTTTTCTTTTGCGTTCCTCCAATGCAGCTAGCTCGTCCTCATACTTCCTTTTCCATAAGTTCAAGTTGCTCCTCAGACGACATGGCGCTCAGTTCTGACCCCGCAGTGTTTCGGTCGTCTGCCACTTTATAATCCCTGTCAGGTAGCCGGTGGTTTGAACGTGACCGAGGCGTCGGACCGGCACTATCCTGCTTTTTCTCACACTGTGTTATATATTTCCTTTCTTGTGTACTGCTCCACATGTATCAAAAAATGCTTTAGCCATAGTCGCATAGGCATAGTCAATGTTAGAAGTATACAAGCACCCCCACCTATTAATAGAGGCAGTCAGCTAAAAAAAAAAAAAAACTCGCAGCTAGACACCACTAATAATCTGTTAGATATCTTTTCGGATGACGAGATATGTATCTATCGATGCCTCCAATGCCACAACACTGATTAACCGGTCTTTCTGACTAACAATACATTCATGTTTGTTTAGATAGTTTTGTTAGTTTGTTGTTGGCCAAAGTCAGGTCCAACACAAAGTCAGTCAAGCATGATAGTCGAATGCGTATAGGGCCTAGTACGGTCCAGTCTGCTTGAGCAGACGTGCGAACCTGGTTGAATTTCCTGACATGTCATTCAAGCACAACTCATATACAATGTGAGAATATAGACCACTAGCCTGACTAGGACGTTGGTGTTAGGCAAGGCTCTGTTGCAGATAAGTCAGTGCGTGTTAGGCGAGGCTCTGTTGCACAGCCTCGTCGCAATCCGTGGCGGCTGGGGCCTGATCCAAGGCCGGTGCACGTTCTAGAAAAGTCTGTTCCGGTTGAGCAACCGTGCGAATCCAGGCCCCAGAGCCAAGCTAAAATACAGTGCTAGTGAGGGGTGCAGTTCAAGCGCAAATGAGCCAGGCGGCAGTGGCATGGCAGTAGCGGGGCAAAAGAGTGGCCCGCAGTGAATATAAAGTGAAGAAATAAATAAGATAAATATAATAAATAATTAATTAAATACAAGCAAGGAAAAACTCCGCCTCTTTATATATAATAAATAATATTCTAGAAATTTTCACCATAACACAAAATCATATGAACATGCTTTTGATGCATTTTGTGGGATATATTAAATACATACAGTATTGCCAACATACTTAATACACACAGGCAACAATAACTATTCCTCACATATACCTTAATATATACCCGCTACTTTTGATTTGAAAAATATAATAAAAAATGTAGTTTAATGGACTTTAAAAGTGAAATTGACAGCATTCTATCGCCACCATCTTGACTTTTTGCATTCTCTCTCATTTCACCAACTCTGTGCCGATATAGGTTCCATTTGATACTGGAACTAGAGATTGTACTTCCTGTTCCATACTAAAGCTATTTTTTCCCGTATTTAGACTACGTTGTCATTCACCTCTACTGTGAGTATGGGGTGAATCTTTTATCTAAGAACGAGCCTGACTATATATACATTGTGTAGTCAGGCTAGTTGTCTACTTGTCAAGCCCTCACCACGACCCACTTCAACTCCCTACAATGTAGTACACAACAATAATGTATTACCGAACATGACAAAAATGACTTCCATCAACATTTTATTACACCATTTAAGTCAAACATGATAACATGTCCTTCCTCCACCCCACCTCACCCCCATCACACGCTTTGTACAACTACAAGTGTGAAAATGGTAAAAAAGTGTGAATAAATTTCAACGTGTTGGTCATGACACTGCCCCTTTAAAGCTGCATAGTCCGAAGAAAATATCAAATTTTCAAAACCAAGACAGTTATCTAAATTTAATTCTACATATCGAACTTAGATACTGGTGCACTTATTAAACATTTGTCGCAACACAGAAGGAAATACTGAGGCAATTGAATAGAAACTGTTACTGCAGAACCCTATGGCATGGTAGCAAAAACTACTTTTGAATGGTTGCACTTAAAATATCTCAAAGGTTAGCCATTTAAAATAAAAGTTACTTTGAAGCTGAAGTAAGGTACATTATAATGATCAACCTAATGTATTTATCTAAGAAATGTCAGAAACTGAAAACTTTCGTACTATGCAACTTTTAATCACTCATTAGTAGAGCTTATTAAATTAATTAGCACACATTCGAAAAGAGAGGCGACTAAAGCCTGGTACACACCTCCCGTATAAAACCTAAAAACGCCCGTTTCGAGACTAATGCTAGGTACACACCTACCGTTTTTCCGCACCCACCTACCGAATACGATCTAAAACAGTCGTGAGGTGTGAACTCCCCTAGCACACCTACCGATTGCGATTCATGACTTAAAACTCATTTTTAGGGCTAAAACTGCTTCCTTACGATTGCGATTCGCGATTCGAAAAATGAATCGGCCCGTTTTCAGTTTTAAGCGGGTCGGGTCGAGTCATGAGTTTTAGTGTGCGAATCCTATACGGTAGGTGTGTACTTGGCATAAAGTTAGGATTTTCGTCGGTTCCAGTCTTTAGGTGTGTTACCCCCTAACACACCTGAGGCTTCCGATTCGTGTATAAAACTCAGTTTTAGGGCTTAAGACTGGAAACTTATAAGATTCGAAAATTGAATCGGGCCATTCGAGAAACAGTATATGTGAGCGGTCAGTTGTATCTTATACGGTATATGTGTGATACTCATTATCCGTTGCCATCCAAGTCTTCCATTCTCTTACCCCTTTTTCCATTCCCCACATTTCCCCCTCTTCCATTCCCCCCATTCCCCCTCTTCCATTCCCCTCTTCCGTTCTCCCCTCTTGCATTCCCCCCTCTTCCGTTCCCTCCTCTTCCGTTCCCTGTCTTCCATTCCCCCATCTTCCGTTCCCCTTCTTCAGTTCCCCCGCTTCCATTCCCCCCTCTTGCTTTCCCCTTCTTGCATTACCCCCCTTCCATTTTCCCCTCTTCCATTCCCCCATTCCCTCCTCTTCCATGCCCCTATTCACCCCTCTTCCATTCCCCCTCTTCCATTCCCCCTCTTGCGCTCCCCCCCCTGCTCCTGGCGTTCCCGCCCCCTCTTGCCCCTGTCTTCCATTCCCCCGGCTTCCGTTCCCCTGTCTTCCATTCCCCCGTCTTCTGTTCCCCCATCTTCCGTTCCCCCGTCTTCCGTTCCTCCAGCTTCCGTTCCCCCATCTTCCATTCCCCCCATCTTCCATTCCCCCCGTCTTCCATTCCTCCCTCTTGCTTTCCCACCTCTTGCTTTCGCCCTCTCCCATTCCTCCTCTTCCATTCTCCCTCTTCCGTTCCCCCTCTTGCGTTCTGTTATATAGGGGTGAATGGAAGAGGAGGGAATGGAAGAGGAGGAATGGAAGGGGGGAAGGGAAGAGGGGGAATGGAAGAGGGTGGAATGGAAGAGGGTGGAATGGAAGAGGGGAATGGAAGAGTGGGGATGCAAGTGGGGGAATGCAAGAGGTCGAATAAAAAAAAAGGGGGAATTGACGAGGAGGAATGGAAGGGTGGGAATGCAAGAGGGGGATGGAAGAGGAGGGGAATCGAAGAGGGGGGAATAGAAGAGGGGGAATCGAAGAGGGGTGAACGGAAGAGGGGGAAGAGGGGAATGGAAGAGGGGGAATGGAAGAGGAGGGAATTGAAGGGGAGGGAATAGAAGAGCGGGAATGGAAGAGGGCGAAATGGAAGAGAAGGAATGGAAGAAGAGGGAATGGAAGAGTGGGGAATGGAAGAGGGGGAATGGAAAAGGGGGGAAGAGGGGAATGGAAGAGGGGTGTCATAGGAGACACTCATGTTGGTCTAGTTCAGGCAAATGACCCCAGGTGTCCTGATATGACCTTAGATGTTGCTGGGACATAAAACAACAACAAACAAACAAACACAAACTGGAGACCAGTCGCGAAACGGACGGTATATGTGAGCTACCCAGTCTTTAGCAGTCGGGATATGTGTATTGTCCCCCATTTTCAGTTTTAGTCTGGAATCGGGTCAGGTCGGGTCGGGTCGGGTCACATCGTCCAATGGGTTTTAGCGCGTGAATCGTATACGGGGCTAAAGCCTGGTACACACATCCCATATACGATTCACGCGCTAAAACTGACTGCCTGATGGTACCCGTCACAACCCGACCCCTCCCGTTTCCCGACTAAAACTGCCCGCTTCATTTGTTGAATCTTATAAAACCCGGTACACACCTCCTGTTTCGTGACAAAGTTGGAGTTTTAGTCGGTTTCAGTCCTTAGGTGTGTGACCCCCTATCACACCAGAGCCTTCCGATTCACGACTTAAAACTCAGTTTTAGGTCAATTATACAGGAGGTGTGTACCGGGCTTAACACCCCACAATGTGTACCTGCTTGCAGTTACTAGCGACATCAGAGGGTGCAGCTACTAAGTATACAAGTCCAACATGTTTGTCCAGTAGGAGCATACCAATATATAAATAGCTTCTCCTACTACTAGGTTCACTGGACCTGCAGGTAGGCTCAAACTAACAGGGGACGGGCACATGCCGATCCTATGACTCTCTCACCACAGCCTGCAGATTTAAACGAGCCCACATGGTTTGTTTGCTTTGGGTCTAATATCCTGGGAACATCTATGGTAGTGATAGATATTAGAAATAAGCAAAATTGACTGTTTAATTGTTCACTTGTCCACCAGACAAGGCTGGTGTCGTTTTCACTTGTCCATCTGAATTTTCACATTGTTCACAGTACTTACCTTATATACATAAATATATATAAACATATATATATATATATATATATATATATATATATATATATATATATATATACATGTATATTTAATATTATAAAACAAAGCTGACAATAGAAAGCAAAAAAAATCACGAAATATCTGTTTTTCAGCGCCAAATTTTCACTTGTCCAACGGACAACCTCAAGCCATATTCTACGTGTCCGTGCCTATTCTCACTTAGCCCTTAAGAAAGTTGTGATATTTTGAAGCTGGAAGTGGCCCGGTATACCTCGTGGCGACGGGAACCGTACTCCGACAACTGATCTCCAAGCACAACTCTGCTTAGTTTGTATGTTTATATAAACAGATATGTGTGTGTGTGAGGGGGGGGGGGGGGAGGGAGAGTTGTAGACTCACTGAACCTGCAGGGAGAGTGCTGAGGTCAGTGGGGGTGCTGATGTCAGTGGGAGTGGGGGGGGGGGGGGGGTTGCTGAGGCTGGGACTCCAGTTGCTATTTTGAAAATGACTGAGTGGAGAGAAGGGAGAGTAAAACTGAGGTATTTTCAATTTTCTTTAGAGTAGTTCAAACAGGAAATATATTTGCTTTAATGTGAAATATATGTTAGTACAATTACATTGCATAATTCAATCAGAAACACATATAGAAGGAAAAACATGGTTTGTTTGTTGAATGTTAAAAGCAGTGAACCACATGGGGTTTGAACCCACAACACCAAACAACTTCAGATTACAAGTTCAACACCATAACAACTAGGCCATAGAGACCACACATAGTTACTTGTCTCACTTCAGACTATTTGTATATACGTCATATATACAAGGTGTGTGATTGTGTATGTGTGTATATACCATGTATATATCATATGCATGATGTATATCCTCATCATCATCATGCTGTCGGTCGCAATGCGATAAACGACTGCTTTCATTTCTTAACCGCCACTCTCCATTTATCTCTCTGCTGTGAGAGTGATGTCTATGAGTCAGTCCTAATGTCTCTCAGCTTCAGGTTTCTCTTGGTAGTATCCTTGAACCGGAGACAGGGGCGTCCTCTCTTTCTCTGACCAGAAGACAATTGAGAATAGAGGATCTGCTTTGGTAGCCTGTTCGTGGACATCCTCATCACGTGTCCAGTCCACTGGAGGTTCTTCTGATCAGAAGATCTTCCATAGAGGACAGCCCCGTCCGATCGAGTATTTCCCTGTTTGTTACTTTGTCCTTCCAGGTTATCCTCAAGATTCAACGAATAGATTATATCAAATTTATAAGCTTAGGGTTCCGGAATTCTATTAATTTTGAATGAAATACACGTTTTCCACTGCGCGTACAGCCAAACTCTATGGGATGTTTACTGGTTGATATCGCCACAATGGCCGCGCATCCGGTTCGTGTCGTCACGTGAATACCCTATATAGTATATAGACTATGATTCCTCCAGTCACGCTACAGTCTAGATACAAGATTCAACGCTGTGTTACTACAGTCTAGATAACTACGGTCCTGTCCCTAATTCTGTGCTATATTTCGATGGGTTGAACAAACAAATAAATTGCAACTTTGGTCGACAGGAAAATAAAACAAACGAAAAACAGAAACTGAAACAGGATGCTACATCAGTACATGGCAACCGTAGCGACGCCTCAGGCTTAGTTTGGCCTGCCGGAACAACAACTTGAACAAGTCAGTGTTCTACAACTCGTTAGTTTAATAAATAATAGTTACCAGATTACAGTTTCGAAACCAGGCGGTGGACGGCGGGGTCGATGGCCAAAACAAATGAATGTCAATAAATCCAAGCTACTTGAGGTTGGGCAGTCTTGTCTTAGCTGGCATGTACACAACCAGTGCTAGCAACCTACGAGCTCCAAACTCACCCGAAACAGTAGATGATCAGCCCTCCTTGGGCGACAATAGATGTGTTGTATTGTGACCGCGTCCAATCCACCAGGTGGCGCGCCAAGTTGTTGTTTAGTTCGCATGTGTACCACCATGTGTCTCTGTCTATTTGCGGTTTTGGCTACGCTGAAAGCTCATGTATATACTCTTGTGCCTCTGCAAGCCAAAAGATCGATATTGAGTGAATATAGATATATACACATAAGCCCCGTTTACACGGGCGATTTAAAACGTTTCATATGAACCCACTTGCCTAGATCGACTCACATTTGGCGTGTAGACGCAGTTCTGTGGCGTTTTAGGGCTGAATCACTTCATATGAAACGTTTCATCTAGACCACCTCCCGAGGTAGTATAGATGAAGCGATTCAGCTGGTTCCTGGCAGTGTTAGGGCCCGATTAGGCTGAAATCTAGTGAATGCGATCATATTTAAGAGAATTAGATACTCAAATAATGAAATTTAATTAAATTAACCCTAAATTACAAGCGATATTAACGTAACAGCTACATCAGCGTCGAATCGACGAGGGTAAAGTAAACAAATAGCAGTGCTCGCCGGCTACATGCAGAACTAAGGCTGCTTGTTCCCGGCGACAAAACACTTTCAAAAGTCTGTCCGTGTAAACGGGTCTCTAAAACGCTTCATATAAATTGCTTTGTCTAGAACGTTTCACAATTCCCCGTGTAAACACGGCTTTAGATATGTGTATGTTATGTGTACATAGCCCTATCATATGCCTATATGTATGCATACATGTATGTATATACTGCATAAGAATTATACAAGTATAATAACCCGGAATTCCATACTCGCTCCTCAGCCGTGGAGCCTTGGGTTAGTCATCTACTTGTAAAATATTCTGATTTACAGCATTGGTGGGGGAGTGCAAATGTTCTATTATTGATCAGGTATACATGACCAGGTGTAAAAATATACAGATTTTCGGTTAAGAATTATATATTGGCAGAGAGCATTGTTATTCTTAGATGTCGGAGTGGGACTTATGTTATGTAAACTAAAAGTGACTAAAACTAATAGAATTCCACTCCCATGGTACATGATGCTGAGTGAGGTAAACTATATGTTATACATTATGAGTGGAGTTGATGGAAATTTATATAATGCTGAATGATATAAAGTATCTGTTATATATGATGTTTGGAGTTAATGAAAAGAGCTCCTTTGCAAGAAACAGTACATGATGATTGAAATGTTCTCTCTGTGTTCATGAAGAATACAAAAGAGGAAAAGAATGATTTTACTATATACAATATCTGTAACTGTTGCAAGATCCTGTCCACCCAAGACCACTGACTGACCCACCTGCCTAATTTGCATATGTATAGAGTACACCACCTGCAGCTGGTTTGAGTGACAGCCCCTAATGGGGTGGTCACCCACCCAGTCTGTGGGAAGTGTCTCATTGGCTGGCTGGGGAATGTCCGGTCACCTGACTCCCTTGGCCTATCCTGACCACACACTAGTCTCAACTAATTAATTATTCAAAATTTTGCCTCAGACACACTGAAGGAAAATCACTCTCAGCCTGGCTCTGGAGTGAGACACACCTACTCTAGAGCAGGACCCCAGACACTCTGTCTGATGCTATCAAAATTCAGCTATTCTAATTGAGTGTACACACAGCCATAGGACTCCTGTCCCATGGGCTGTAGGCACTGTTTGCAGTATACCGGTTAAAGAGACAATGAGACATAGTGTGGGCAGTATATGAGGAGTACAGGTGCTAGGTCACATGTAAGGGGGATGACAGGAGTTGCTGCCAATAAAGCACAACTTATTCACTGTTCATCCTTGTGACTAGTTTTCCTTCCTCTTTCCAGACATGGTTAAATTGATTAGGCTAATTGCATCACAGGTGAAATGAAGGGGGAGAGTTTTGTAATTACATAGGGTGCTCACAGCGGCAGAGACCCGTGTTTTTATAACTGGCGACCATGACGATTGTCTGAAGTTCAGACAGATGACAGAAGAACTCGGTGAGGGTGATGGCGACGACGGACACATCCATGATGACCAGCGAACACCGCATGGGCGAACACCGCGTGGGCGAACACCGCGAGGGCGACCAACAGGTAGGGTTCAGTTTTGTTTTATCGCTTGTTTTGGGTGCTGGGGCGCCGAAACGGGGTGAGACACTGTGTACCGCTGTTCGTTGTAATGAGTGTTCTGTGTGTGAGTGCGGTGAAGGTGTGAACGTTGATATATATGTGGTTGTGTCCGATTTTTTGTCCGGTGAAATACGGCGGTGTACGGCTTAGATACGGTTGTTATCCGTTTGAAGTCTGCTCAATCCGTTTCTTGTCCGATTCTCGGGTGAATTAACGTATTTTATTGGTAAAATAACGTAGGAAATGGTAAATTAACGTATTTTAATGAAAATTAACGTATTTTAATGAAAATTAACGTATTTTAATGAAAATTAACGTATTTTAATGTAAAATTAACGTATTTTAATGAAAAGTAACGTATTTTCTGGATACTAGAGCAAGGTAGCTAGTAAATAGGAGTGGCGAGGGGGCTGTAACTAATAGAATATTAGTATTCGCACTCCTTTGACTAGGCTATAAGGAGGGTACCCAGTAGTAACACAACCCACTGTCTGCATAAACAACCCACAGGGGTCTGTGGGTGTGGGTGTGGGGGTGAGCTGAGAGGTCGCAAGGAGCATAGTGCGCACCCACCGTGTGGGACTGAAAGGGGAGAATGCACCCAGCAGCGAGGTGCACCCACCCTAAATTAAAGGGGCATAGTCCTAGGGTTGAATTCTGTCACTGCAGAGAATAGGTTTTATCAAATTGACTGGGTAGTGGATTTCAGTTGATGACGAAAGGTTGGTAAGGATACAGGTATATAACATACAAACAGAAAAATCAGAACTAAAAGTAATGTGTTGGATTATAAATTGGGTGGTTTCAATAGAGTATGCGGCTTTAACGTAGTGGGGGCTGTCCCAGTAGAAAGGCGACCCACCCTGACTGTGTGTAGGGAGGCCGCGCTCACCAGGCGCACACCGTGTATAGCAGACCGGCAGGGGTCTGTGTGTGTGTGTAGAGAGGCCGCACGCAGCAGGCGCAACAGGCACTCACCCACCGTGTGCAGCAGGCCGGCAGGGGTCTGTGTGTGTGTAGGGGAGTAAGTAGGGGGTGTGTCCAGATGCCTGTGACCTGAGACGAACCCAGTAGGCGTCGGGTGCTTTAAATCTGTCGGGTGTTTAGAATTTAGTGGAGTTGTTTTGATATATAGTGTACCTCGGTACGTCCGTACGTCGGTATATATTTGTTTTAATATATATTGATAAGTAAGGGTATTGTACGTCGGTACGGCGATATATATGTGTTTTGATATATAGTGATAGAATAAGATACCACAATGGCAGAAGATGAGTTGACTAGGGGGTTTGCTGACTGGTTTACACTTGGGGTAGCCGCAGGGGAGATACCCACAGATGCAGACAGGCTTGTATATTTAACCAAATATGCAGCAGGGCAGTTGGAAGCCCAGGCCAGGGTGCTCAGGGAAAACAGAGAGCAGGGGGCTGGACCTAGCCAGGAGCAGGCCAGGGCTGTAGAGGAGAGAGCAGTAAGACAGGAGCACCTGGCACTAAATAGGGATCTAGTGAAAGTAGAGGAGAGAGCAGTACGGGATCTAAAGGATCAAGGGCGACAGATAGCCACGGTAGATGGGTCGGATCTGGGGGCCCTGAGGACATGGGTAGAGCAGGTAGGCAGGGCAGGTAGAGTGTCAGAGGCAAAGGGGGCAGATGTAGTGAAATTTGCACTTAGTCATTCCAAGGGCAATCTACATGAAGTGATCTACTCAGTATATGAGGATGATGCACAAAGCTCCTGGGAGGCGGTCCGGGAACGTCTGGTTGGGCTGTTCTTAACAGCCAGGGAGGCCACTGCACTGATAGACATAGTATTCTCACTCAAACAGGAGAAAGGGGAGCTAATGTCGGCATACTGTATGCGATACAGTACAGCAGTGCAGAGGGCATGGCCAGAGAAAGGGCTACTCAGGCTGGGGGCAGTCCAGGGCATGGTTATTAAAAAGTTTGAAGATTCATTGATTGAACCAGTGGTCAGGCTGAATGTACGCCTGGCCAGGGCAGTGAGTCTGGAAACAGCCATGTCAGTAGCCAGGGAGAACGAAGAAGGACTGGCCGGTCCAGGGGGAAGGCTGACTGGGGCTTATAGGATGGAGGAACCCATGGAGGTCGGAGCCATGGAGACTCACACCAGGGCAGATGCTGGGGCAGATAGTGCTGCATTTAAAATGCTCCAGGGGGAGATAAAAAGCCTCCGGAAATTGGTGGCAGAGCGCACTGAGCGGCCAGTACAGGCTGCCCAGTTGGCAATTGCACCGGCACCACCATCTACAGTAGTGGTGCAGACTGCACCAACACTGCCCACAAATAATCCTGTAAATAGAGGTGAGAGAAGGAGGGCGCCACGTCAAGTAATGGGGCGCGCCCCTCGACAGGCTTTCCAGGGTCCTGGGAGAGATACAGGCAGGTGTAGTTATTGTGCACATGACTACCACCATGATTATGTGGCTACCCATGAGGAGAAGGTGCAGGCAAGTGTGGCTGACTGTAACAGTGAAATCAGGTCCTGTGCAGTAAAAACAAATAGGTGAGGCACCAGATCGAAGACCATGTATCAAGATGAAATTTGGCGGAATTTCATATTCAGGTCTAATTGATACTGGTGCCAGTAAAAGTATGATAAAGAATAAAGTATACAATGCTCTTAAATTGAGAGGTTATGCCAGAGGTAAGCTCAGGCAGGGATTGAAGCTTCACTCACTTTCAGGACATGTGATTCCTACAAGGGGAGTGGGGAAGGTCACTCTAGGGGGAGTTGAGTGTGAGTTTTGTGTAGTAAAAGAATTGCAGCATGATATCCTGATAGGGACCGATGTCCTGCAGCGGTGTGACGCCGTGCTGTCCTACATGGATATGAGTATTATCCTGAATGGGAAGGAGCACAGATGGTTGGGTAGAGAAGCTACATGTGCTAGTATGGCAGGGGTGGTCTACTATATTTCACCAGCTTATTTGCAGTTGGACAGACATCCTACTAATACAGCCAGAGCAATTAACAGGGCAGTGGTTACTGTAGTGGGCCCAGAAAGTAGAAAAAGGGTAGTGAATAGAGACCAAGTAAAGTTGGCAGATGGGGAGATGCAATGGGACTTGATAAACTCTAGACTAACCTGTGCACAGAGAAAGAAAGTGCACAAAATACACAACACTGGCTATGACCAAACAGGTGGGGAGACATTGGGGCAATGTCAAGGACAATTACCAGAACCAAGGGTCATGAACAGTGAGTGTGAGAGGGCACGGGTACCGAGCACACATGCGATGCAGACACGTGGGGGATGGCGTGTGGAGTCAAGGCCAGCAGAGGTAGCTGAGGGTTCTCCAATTATGGGCTGTAAAAGGCCTGGCAGCATGGGACAGGCAATGCATGCGAGGGGCCAGGAAGTGCATGGTGAGGGACAAAACATGCAAGACAGGGTCCACAACAAAAGGCGGGCATCCACTGACATTGGGGTAATTAAGAGTGGTAAAGGGTATGTGCAGGGTGAGACCGCAGGTGGGACGTGCGTGCAGGAAGTCAGGGATGATAAAAATGGTGGTACATGCGTGCAGGATGCCAGGGGTGATAGGAATGCTGAGTGTGTGCATGGGAAAGGAAATAAGTGTGTGCATGCAGATCCGTGTGATGGGGGACTGAATGGTGGTGCTGGCGTATCTTTCCCTTGTTCTGTCCCCCGGTTCCCTGAACAGGTGGTGAAGCGGAACGAACCCGGCCCGGGATGACAATGGACCCGACGTGCCCTCCCACGGTGAGCAGCGACCCGGAACGCAACCCGGAACGCAACCCGGTGATGGAGGTCGACCCACTACGCGGGTGCAAGCGAGGGGGCGGGGCCTTAGATGAGACTCAACCCACCCTCCCCCCCACCCCACGCACCCCTCCCCCACGCGCCGGAGACGGTGGAGGAGGTGAGAGCGGCGTGGCGTGAAATACGGCGGGACGCGGCCGAGGCGGCCAGCCACCATGCACCCACCCAGCACCCACCCACCCACCACTCACCCAACCACTATACACCCACCCCCTGCACGCCGGGCTCGGAGACAGCGACCAGTAGTGCATATCGCCTGGGGACTCCATCTGTCGGGACTCCATCTGTCGGGACTCCATCTGTCGGGACTCCACCTGTCGGGACTCCATCTGTCAGGACATCGCCTGACACGACACGTGAGTTGGGACATAGACTGACGGTCACCGGTGCAGTCAAGCGCCCCCCACCACCCCCACTCAGCCCAGAGAGTTATAACACCCGAGTGTTGCGTTCTCACACCCGGGAGAAAACCAGACTGATTGAAACAATCCCAGATCCACAGGAACAACAATTAGCAAAACGCGCCTGCATTGCTTGTGTGGAGGTGTTCTGTGGAGGTTTGAGGAAAAAGCAGTAGTCTTTATGTATTCCTGAATATTATATATATATTCACGAGATCGTGCATATATGAAAAAAAAATTTTGGACAAAAACATTGAAACTTTGACTTTTTGTATTTTTGTTTGCTTCTGGCAGTGTGTCGTTATATACATAGGCACGTTGTAGCAGATCGGAGGTGATTGCCACAGACATTGACTATACAGGCAAAGGAGTGTGATCGGGTGATTTTTGTTGTTGTTGTTGATTGGATGTTATATATCAACATGGTTGTGTGGGTTCCAGTACATAGGGTTGCTGGGACGAGCAACCACCGTAGGCCGACGACCTTGTAGTAACGGTAAGACACAGCACGAACATTGTGTAATTTTCCCTCCCATTAGGACGTATGGGCGACGGAGTTGTGTGTTTTATCGTATACATGTCGCCCGGTGCCTGTGGGGTGCCTAGGACGGGAAACCCCAACCCACCTCAACGGAGAAAGGTGCACGAACATTGTGTGGTTTCTGTTGCGGCACTGGGCGGAAATTAAATACATTTTTATTTTTCGACCTGAGGTGTGGCTAGGACCTGAAACCCCATAACACAGCCTACCGGCCATAAGGAGGGCACGACGCCGACATCGGGGAGCCTCCAAGTTAGCCAGAGGAGATTGGGAAACTTTATTGATAATTGCCACTGGAGGGCATAATTTCCACAGACATTCGATGCTGATATAATAGATTTACACGAACATTGTGTGGAGGTCAGTGCTAAGTGGGAAGGATTCTCTCCACTCTCACCTGCTGATAGGTCAAAACCACAGACATTGGTGTAAATGCTACTAAAGACAGTGAATTAGTACGGCAACAGTGACCAGTATAGTAGCAGGGGGGTG
Organism: Branchipolynoe longqiensis; assembly: GCA_030323885.1. NCBI lineage: Eukaryota > Metazoa > Annelida > Polychaeta > Phyllodocida > Polynoidae > Branchipolynoe > Branchipolynoe longqiensis. Next base: position 2,363,973 of record CM059193.1, on the reverse strand, counting down.
GTGAGTGGTAAGGGAGTTAAGTGGCTGACCTCAGGGGCGGTGAGGCGCGTCCATATATACGCTGCACGACGACTTGATAGGAACCACCCGGTGTAGCGCAGATAAATGCACCGGGACGGGGAGTGTGCAGTAAATCGTGGACCGAGCGACGCCGGTGTAGCCCCGATAAAAGTACCGAGACGACGTGGGTGCGATAAATCGTGGACCGAGCGACGCCGGTGTAGCACAGATAAAAGTACCGAGACGGTGAGTGTGCGATAAATCGTGGACCGAGCGACGCCGGTGTAGCACAGATAAAAGTACCGAGACGGTGAGTGTGCGATAAATCGTGGACCGAGCGACGCCGGTGTAGCACAGATAAAAGTACCGAGACGGTGAGTGTGCGATAAATCGTGGACCGAGCGACGCCGGTGTAGCAAGGATCGAAGCACAGGGACGGACGGTGAGCGGACATCGCCCGGTGTGGCACGAATTGACGCGCCGGGATCGAACCGTTACCCATTGTCGATCGGCAGCAACCGAGAATATTTTGAACAATATTGAAGTTGGAGAAGATTCACGTCGGACTTGAACCCGCGAGCGGGGCGGGAGAGCACCGCCGACCGTCAGTGCCGAGTGAGATTATTTTGAACAATATTATTAAAAACGCATTGTGAGGCGCTTGTCCGGAAGACCAAGGCGTGTTTTTAAGACTAAAAAATTTTTTTTTCTCGAGCTTCGGGAACCTCCGGGGTGCAACTAGATTGCATTCAGGAGTTGTCCAGTTGATTGCGACAGTGTGGGGGTGTTCGATATATACCATCAGGGTTCGTTGGGTATAGCGGTCAGGACTGATATCTGGGTCTGTCCGGTTTCACTGTTCATATAGTGCTGCGATCTCCACGAGGGATATCACCCCAAGGGCTGCAAATATATACCTCAGTCGTTCCGACCATGTGGTCTCTGTACTGGCACGTAGGCGTCATCTGGTGCTGCCTACCGTTGGCCGGCAGCACCGACCTATTTAAAGATGATGGCGTCCTAGTACGAAGCCAAGGAGAAGTGAGAACGGTGTCTGCTGTGTGGCAGCTGGTGGTGCTGATCACGCCACCTAGTCGGCCACCGGTGGATCAATGGGTCTCACAAGTACGGGGCTATATGGGGAAGCTGACTGCGAACCGATGGTCTGTGAATATTCATCATTGGAACATGAAGCTCGGCGTCCTGCAGGCCAGAGTAAAACATGACCCTGTAGATTTCCTACAGTTGGTAACTACACGGCCTAAGTGGGGACTGGTTAATGCGATAGGGGAGGCAGCGTCGTGGCTGTTCGGTACGGTAAGCCAAGCACAACTGAAAAGGGTGCAACTGGCTATTGCTGCCCACAGACTACAGACGCAGGCCCTGAGGCATAACCATTTGCACATGATTTCCATGATGAATAGAACACAAAATATCCAGCTGCAATTAGCGAAGCATGTTTCTGTAATCGAATCGATGATAACCTTGGTGAGGGACGAAGCGAGGAACATGACGGCAGACTCCAATGATTTAGTGTTGCTGCAACGAGTGAGGATGGCAGTGGAGGAGCTGGAGAGCGTAGTGGGCAATTATGCGGCGAAGCAGGCCTTGTACCACCGCATGGTGATCCAGCTGGAGCGCGGCATGTTAACAGAGACATTACTGAGGCCGGCGCAGCTGACACTGGTGAAGGAGGCGGCGAGGGATATAGGCTTTCGCGGTCTCGATCTGCACTGGTACTATCGTAATACAAGGATAGAGGCCGTGTGGGGTTCGGACGCGTCGATCGCCTTCCGCATGGGACTGCAGATGGTTGGCCCGGAGAAGTACTCGGCATACCACTTGACATACCTGCCAGTGCTGCTAGACAACGAACACTTAAGGACCGTGGTAGGGAAGGCCAGGATCGCGGTGAGCACGGGACGGAAAGCGAGCTTCTATCCAGAAGCTTGCATGGGCAGTCGGCCCATGGTGCGCTATCCCGCCATGGAGATGACCTACCAGACCTACGAAGTGGCGCTGGTGACGGGGACGAAACCGGAGGACTGCAAGCTGCGGATCACGAAGATCCAAAAGACTGTGTCGGCCACCGTAGTGGCACCTGTAGAGGGCATGGGTGACGTATGCGTTGCACCCCATGGGCCATATGTTGACGTAACGGTTCGTTGTACGGGAATGCCGCAAGACGACCAGAGGGTCACCGGCCCGGCATTGCTGCAAGTGCCGGGGGCGTGCTTGGTGGAGGGCAGAGGTTGGCTTCTGCGAACATTGACAGTGAAACATGAGACCGTGAACATACGACGGATGCCGCTAAGGCTGGATCTACCGGCCTTGAATGTCTCATGGCCTCCCGTCCTCCACCGAGTAATGAGAGAGCAGCTCAAGCGGCTGCCCGAGTTACAAGTCCCCCTGATGTCGATGGACGGTCTGGTGCAGGTGCCGGACGATTATGTCCGTGTTGAACATTTTAGTATACTGTGGTATTGTTTGTTGGCAGCAGCTGGTATAGTAGTGTTGTGTGGTGCCGCGTATTGTCATTACAGATGCCAAGCTCGTTGTAAAGGATGCAGACGCTCAAGAAAAGGGAAAGGTAAAGTGACGAGGTGCAGGGAGGGGTTGGTCGATGAGTCCAAAGAACTACCCGCCCCTTCCCCATTGCTGATCCAGAAGGATCCGGTTGTACGGTATAGGGCGCAGGGCGCAGTGTTGGAGCTGGGTACGCTCCCGTATAGAGGGCAGTAGAGGTTGCCAACAAGTGTGTACAGTGCCAGTGCACCGGCACCATAAAGTTTGGAGACGGGCAGGGACGCTGTATAACGTGGGTGGTTATTGACAGGTTTTTCCAAGCTGTTTTTGTAAAGGGTAATATGTATTACGCAGGGGTATGCACTCTTGTGCGTCTGAACCATAAAAAAATTGGGGAGGAGCAGGGACATTGTATAAGTGCGTAGTTATGTATACGTTTCCGAGCTGTCTATTGGGGGGTACTGTTAGTTCACAGTCGGTATGCACGTCTCGTGCGTCAGAACCGAATTGAGGGGGATGAGCAGGGACGTTGTATAAATGTCAAGACAGACGGAGTTGCTCATTCTGACATAATTAACGGGTCGAAAGTGACCGAGTTGTATGGTAAATGGAGTGAGAATTGCTCGGAACCGCTGGAGCTTGCCATCAAAGGATTTCCAGTCACCTACTCCCTAACCCTTCCCAAGCCTTTCGGACGGGCGACGGATAGCTAACCGGGATCCTGGTAGTTGCTCGGGGTAATTGGGAATAACGGGAAATTAGGCTCCCCGCCCAACCCACAATGAACAAGTAAGGGGGGGAGGATTTAATTAAACATTATACGCCTCTCTGATTCCTGCTTGTAAGATACAAGTATAGGGGGGGAAGCTAATTATAGCAATTGGTCTTTCCTCGGTTTCCTGCTTGCAAGAACCCGCAGTCGCGAAGTAAGGGGGGGAGGATTTAATGTAACATTATGCGCCTCTCTGATTCCTGCTTGCATAAAACTGGCGTGGTATAGCCATGGGAAAGTCTTAGCGGCCACCTGACCCATCAGGCACAGGTTGAGCCATAGACGAGTTCGCGCCTCGGGCTGCTCCCATGATCGAACCGGACGACGCTGTCCGACAGGGACGAGTCCGCGTGTACGACAATAAGAGATAAGAGAGAAAGACGACCTAGGGTAGGACGGACGGTGCGGTGACGCGCTGTGTGCTCACCGCCTCGCTCCATGTACAAGTACTCGTAGGTTAGTGTGCGGCAGGGACGGGGTCCGAGCACCAGTCAGAATTTGTGGAAACCAGGGAGGTGGTTGTTAGATAAGGGAGAAAAGACGACCTAGGGTAGGACGGACGGTGCGGTGACGCGATGCGTGCCCACTGATTCCCTCCAATTACATGTACTCGTGGGTTAGTGTGCAACAGGGACGTGATCCAAGCACCAGTCAGACTGTTTTTGGGGTGTGTGTAAAACCAAGGATGTGATTGTTAGATAAGGGAGAAAAGACGGCCTAGGGTAGGACGGACGGTGCGGTGACGCGAGGCGTGTCCACCGATTCCCTCCATTTACATGTACTCGTGGGTTAGTGTGCGACAGGGACGTAATCCGAGCACCAGTCAGATTTTTGTTTGTGTAAAAATCCAAGGGGGTTTCTGGATAAATACAATAAGTGCAGGCGCTGATCGCGGTACGCGTATTACCATGATTGGGGCCCGGATCCGTTAGTCGCATCCGTACATCCAATCGGTGGTATGCGGTGCTGGACAGGCTGCGGACACGAGTGGGCTCACGACGATGTGCACACCACGGGTGTGGGCATCGGCGGCGGGTGCCGCGTTTGAGTGATTCGGGGCAGTTGATTGATTCGAGTCAGCTGATTGACTCGGGTCGGTTGATTGACCTTCGGGTCCGGAATTGACGGGGTCAATGAGTAGGAGGGTCGATGGACCTGTGAGGAAAGAAAAATGATTGAGTTCATTTGAGGGATTCCAGGCGGTTGATTGATTCGGGTCATCTGATTGATCCGGGTCATTTGATTGAGCTGGGGTCGATGATCGACGGGATCAAATAAGTTAGGAGGGTCAATGGACCATGGAGGGAAGAAAAATGATTGAGTTCATTTGAGGGATTCTAGGCGGTTGATTGATTCGGGTCATCTGATTGATCCGGGTCAGTTGATTGAGCTAGGATCAATGATCGACGGGATCAACAGATTAAGAAGGTCACGGACCATTAAGGGAGGCGAGGATTCAAGTCAGTTGATTGATGCGAGTCATCTGGTTGATTCGGGCCATTCAAGTGATGGAGGATGGATGGACCAAGTGGTCGATGATTGAGGGAAGCAATCATGTCGGAGAAAGAGTTGAGTTGATTATCTTGTGTGGTAATCGGCATTGGTTGATGGGATCAATCACTGCTGAAGGTATTTGACCGGATTGTCTTACACAAGATCTGACCCGTCATGGTTCCCTGCTGATGTCATTATTCTGTCCTGCTTACCCTATTTTTAAAACTAATTCTTTTTTTTTTTTTATCATGAGTTTTAAAGGGGGCATGGGCGCGCAAGAGAATTGGCTGACACAGCTTGGACGATGACGGGAGGATAAAAAGACATCTGGTTAAATATAAAAGCAATACTAATTAAGGGGGGAGTAGTACTAGTGTAGATAGGTAGCAAGCTAGCCGGGTCAAAGCCACCGTCTACTTTGGGACCACCACTCTAACTGTAGATTTTGGGGCTGTTCTTGTCTAAAAACAATTAGTGTAAACAAGTAGATAGGAATGGTCCTCAAGGTGGTGGAGAACTGGAAAAAGACAGAAAACGGGAAGAAAAACTTCAACAGTGACTAAGGGAGGAGTAGCCAGTACAGTGGAGAATTTACCTAAGTAGAATGCAAAAAGAGTGGAAACTCATAATTGGTACAGAGTACAGGGTCTATCGATAACTCATAGTTACTCCACTGTACGGCACTCGCTCTGGCTTAAACCGAAAACGACGTAATGTTTAAGGGCTTCCATTTTTCTTGATGGTTTTGCACAAGTAGAAATGGAAGAGGGACGTTGTAAAAATATACGGATTTTCGGTTAAGAATTATATATTGGCAGAGAACATTGTTATTCATAGATGTCGGAGTGGGACTTATGTTATGTAAACTAAAAGTAACTAAAACTAATAGAATTCCACTCCCATGGTACATGATGCTGAGTGAGGTTGATGGAAATTTATATGATGCTGAATGATGTAAACTATCTGTTATATATGATGTTTGGAGTTAATGAAAAGAGCTCCTTTGCAAGAAACAGTACATGATGATTGAACTGTTCTCTATGTGTTCATGAAGAATACAAAAGAGGAAAAGAATGATTTTACTATATACAATATCTGTAACTGTTGCAAGATCCTGTCCACCCAAGACCACCGACTGACCCACCTGCCTAATTTGCATATGTATAGAGTACACCACCTGCAGCTGGTTTGAGTGACAGCCCCTAATGGGGTGGTCACCCACCCAGTCTGTGGGGGAGTGTCTCATTGGCTGGCTGGGGAATGTCCGGTCACCTGACTCCCTTGGCCTATCCTGACCACACACTAGTCTCAACTAATTAATTAGTCAAGATTTTGCCTCAGACCCACTGAAGGAAAATCACTCTCAGCCTGGCTCTGGAGTGAGGCACACCTACTCTAGAGCAGGACCCCATACACTCTGTCTGATGCTATCAAAATTCAGCTATTCTAATTGAGTGTACACACAGCCATAGGACTCCTGTCCCATGGGCTGTAGGCACTGTTTGCAGTATACCGGTTAAAGAGACAATGAGACATAGTGTGGGCAGTATATGAGGAGTACAGGTGCTAGGTCACATGTAAGGGGGATGACAGGAGTTGCTGCCAATAAAGCACAACTTATTCACTGTTCATCCTTGTGACTAGTTTACCTTCCTCTTTCCAGGCATGGTTAAATTGATTAGGCTAATTGCATCACAGGTGAAATGAAGGGGGAGAGTTTTGTAATTACATAGGGTGCTCACAGCGGCAGAGACCCGTGTTTTTATACAGGGGCATGTATGTGTATATGTAGGTGTTGGTGGTGCCTGATTGAGATGTAAATAGACATAGTGGTGCTGGCAGGACTGTGTGTAAGGGGCACTCAGAGCCTACCCTCTACCCCCTCTGCTAGTCAGGATCACCACACTCAGGCTCAAGGCAGGTGATGGCCAGGGGAGCCACACAACTTGGTGGTGGTGGGCAGATCACTGGTAACCATGGGGACCAGGAATGCTGGATCCCTATTGGTAGAGCTAAGAATGCTTGTTTCCCATTGGGGGAATAGGGTGGGGTGATACTCTATACTGAATCCATGTACCATATAAATAATAAACCAGAGGGCTTGTCTCTCTTTCTCTTCTTTCACACTTTATACTCTTCCTTTCTCTTCGTCTGTATTGATTTCACTATAGCCTACCTACACAACCACAGATTCGAGCCGTAGACTTCACATACTGCTCCAACCTACTCAACCTCAGCTCCGACAGTGGCGCCACCGCTCACCTTAACCTCATTCACTTACTGGTATCACTATTATTATATATATATATATGTCACATCTAATGTATTATATAGGTATAAATAGTGGAGATGAACAGAGGGGTTCGATCCCTGACATGGTGTGTAGCGGACTAGCAAATATATTAATGTATAGGGCTAACCGACATTCATGATCGATTTAACTGCGGGTTTGACGACGATGGCACCACCCACGACCCTTCCTGATGCTACTCGGCGTGCATTACCCCCCCCCCCCCCACTTCTTCCAAAACAATTTTGCTTGCCAGAGAAATAAATAAGCTCAGTCCAACCTGTTTTCTATAGTTGTTTGTTTGTTGCAGTGTTTATGTATATATATA
>CM059193.1:2317213-2356064 GCA_030323885.1 Branchipolynoe longqiensis | reverse complement strand
ATATATACCTGTCATGGGAAATATTGTGCCTAGAGCGGGAGTCGAACCCGCATCTCTTTACATTCCAGGCCAGTGTGCTAACCATTACACCACCTAGGCTCACTGATATCAACACACTCCCCGCGCCTACCTGTCTATGTGGGTACTTGCCAGAGAGGTCAGTGCAGACCAGTACTCTCGTCCTCTTGGAATTGTGTGTTTTAATGCTTACAATTAGATACATGAAGGCAATGCACACATGCTTACATACACAGGGTAGGTTCAACAACTATACAGCGCATAGCTTGTACAGGATCATGGTCACAGCGACCAGTATTGTGGAAGGTGATGAAAATAGGAAATATTGCGCTTAAAGGGGGATTCGAACCCGCATCTCTTTGCATTCTGGGCCAGTGTGCTAACCATTACACCACCTAGGCTCCCTGATATCACCACACTCCCTGCGCCTACCTGTCTATGTGGTTACTTGCCTGAGAGGTCAGTGCAGACAACTACAGATATGTGATGCATAACGAATTATGCAAGTATAAAGATATGTAAGGGTTAATTATTATTATTTGTTATACTCTGTAAAACCAACACTGTACCGGTGGCCCCCACCTTCCCTCCTCGCCTCCACCGGATGTCGGACAGTGCCGGTGGGTTGGTTGATTATTAGAGTTTTATGTCCTGGGCACATCTAAGGTCATATCAGGATGGGGCAGGCTAATATGACTGTGTGGGGTATCGAGTCATGGTGCAGGCGGCCTGGTCTCCCAGTGGGGCAGCACCATGAAATTGCCATGAGTGTGCACTGTTACAAGTCGGTACCCGTCCAGCTATGACCTTAGATGTTGCCAGGATCTAAAACAACAAACAAACCAAATGGCCTGCGTCTGGGCTGCAATCAATGGCTGCTGACGAAACACTGTGGTCACTGCACGCCCCATGCGGGCAGCGGCGGAACTACTCACCTGTAATAAGGGTGGGCGATAATGGGGGTCGTTGGGCGATAATAGGGGCAGAGGAGGGCTTGGAATCCCGGCAATTTCCAGGGAAGCCTTGCAATGAGGGCAATAATGCTGGTGTACAGGAATAATATCCCACGGAATAGATTTGCTCCTTCTCTCCTCTCCCCAGAATGACACATGAATAAGACTGGCAGAGTGCTTGTTTATTTGTTGTTTTACATCCTAGCAATATCTATGGTCATATCAGGATGGGTACCGACTTGTGAGAGTGCACACCCATTGCGATTTCATGGTGCTGCCCCACTTAGAGACCAGGCTGCTAGCACCATGACCTAATTTGCCTCTCAGTCACATTATCCTGATACTGGACTAACCAGTCCTTACCATATCCTAGTCATTCCAAGTGCTAGGCTAGGTAGCAACTTTGTAAGTCATTAATTTGACTCGGGTGTTTTTCGAACTCCCTACCTTCTGCATGGAAAACCTGTGCTTTATCGATTCGACCACCGCGTCCGGTATTGGGTTGGTTGTTGGAGTTTTATGTCCTGGCAACATCTAAGGTCATATCAGGACGGGCGGTGCTACGTAGATGCTTTGGTTTTGAGAATGTAATTTCGTCGCATTATGTGACTTTAAGTTTGCATTACCAGTGGATTCTAAGATCTTTAATCAATGCTTGCAAAAAGTGCAAAGTTTTACCCCAAATGCTAAGTTGCACTAAGTAGCTACCGGACGCGGTGGTCGAATCGGTAGAGTGCAGACCTGCCATGCGGAAGGTCGCGATTACAATTCCTGGTCGACTCAAACCAGTGACTTACAAAAGTGATACTTGTTGCTTCCTAGCAGGCGCTCGGTATTGTTACGATAGGGCAAGGGTTGTTTGGCTCAATGTCAGGATATTGTGGCTGAGTGGGATATCAGGTCATGGTGCTGGCAGCCTAGTCTCCCAGTGCGGCAACAATATAACATCACCATGAGTGCGTACTGTCACAAGTGAGTACCGGTCCTGATATGAACTTAGATGTTGCCAGGACGTAAAACTCCAACAACCAACCAACTACTAAGTAGCTACAAAAAGAGCAGTTTCACTAAGTAATAATCTTACAGTTACAGCACCACACTTTACTAACTATCTGACAAATGTGCAAGATCCACCACTTCCACTTCACTCACCATCAACTGCCTACATTTGTATGTTTCATTAAAGATTAGCTGACAACAACATTTTATGGCTGGCACACACCTCCCATCTGTGCGCACCCACCTACCGTTTACGATCTAAAACTGCCCGTTTCGCGCACAAAAATCGCTCTGTGTGCGCTCCCCGCGCACACCTAGCGATTGCGATTCGCGCATAAAACCTCAGTTTTAGGGCTAAAACCGGCCGATTACGATTGCGATTCGTGATTCGAAAAATGAATCGGCCCGTTTTCAGTTTTAGGCGGGTCGGGTCGGGTCGGGAGTTTTAGTGCGCGAATCGTAAACGGGAGGTGTGCGCCAGCCATTAGACAACTATCACAGCCATGGACGAGATGGTTAGTCAAAGTATGCATCAGTTTGAAATATTTCCAGCGAAAATTAAAAATTAGGTGATTTCTTTAATCGGCGATTTTTTAGTGAACGTGACCACCAGGTGGGTGCAGAGCAGCGTGAATACCCCTTAATGTGTTACCTTAAAAAGATAAAGGAACAACAGAACCAATAGAATGTTTGTATGTTGTTTGTATTTGAGGTGTGCTCCTGTTAATGACCCCCCTGGTGGAATTTGTGTGCGAAAATGTGTGTGCTCACTGCTCCTCAAGTTTCACAAAGTTCCTTTGTGGTGTGTATTAAATGAATTATGCGAGTATAAACAACGGAAGGTTCATGAATCCACACCAGATGCAGTGGCCGAATCGGTCGAGTGCAGGATTCCTGTGTGGAAGGTCGGGAGGTGGATTCCCAGTCGAGTCAAACCAAATACTTACTAAATTGATACTTGTCGGTTCCTAGCCTGGCGCTCTGCATTCATAGGATAGGGCAAGGACTGGTTAGCACAGTATCAGGATAATCCGACTGAGTGGGATATTGGGTCATGGTTCTGGCGGCCTGTCTCAGTGGTGAAGCACTATAAAGTTGCCATGAGTGCACACTGTCACAAGTCGGTACCCATCCTGGTATGACCCTAGATGCTGCTAGGACATAAAACTCCAAAAAGCAACCAACAGGACACCTGCTACTACATAAGGGCAACATTGGGTCTAGATATAGATTAGTCCTGTGAAATTAAAGAGAAATGATTCTAGGTATTTTCCTACCTGGATATGTAAAAAAATAAAAACACCCAAAACCTCCGCCCCAAAAAAACACCAAACCTAAAATAAAACACCCATTAAAAACAATCAAAAATACATTCCTTAAAGACACACAAAAAACTAATTTTTTTTGTTTTTTTGTGAGAAGTTTGTTATTCTGCCCATAACGTATAAGCTCCCGTGAGGGTGCTTGTTTTCAACGCTGGACAGCTGTGATACTGGATTGGTCTGGTCCTGCACTCAGGAGTCTTTACCTGATCTTTCTTGGGCCAACCTTTGCGGTTTTGGGTGTTAGTAGTTTCTATATTAGTTTTTTTTTCTAATTTTAAAGTTTTTTCCTAACCTGTATATGATAGCTTCATGGTTTACAAATCATGGTTTACAAATATTTCACAGTGGACAGGCTTGAATTATTCACAGTCTATCAGAACAGCACAACATCGGGACAAGTGGAGAACCATTGCATCCAACCCTCGACTAGAGGATGGAACTATTGATTGATTGATATGATAGCTTAGCCTACTATGTACATCTATGCAGATGACATACAGGCCTGTGGGAGAGGATCCCATCCCATTGTAATAATAAAAACACGCCCCAAAACACACAAAAATACACAAAACCCCACCAAAAAAAAACACAAAAAACCCAAGAAAAAGCCGTGCTGGGTGACTGTTGTTTGTTAGCAGAACGGTGCCATGTTGCCTGGGGTGGTGCTGTCTAGGTGGTGGCGGGTGACACTAGGGTGACATTACCTACCTGCTTGTGGGTTGTTCTACCATTGTAATGTTAGTGATGCCTTGCAGCATCGACCCCACAAACCCTGGCCGTTGAGCGGGAGTTGAACTTGAGACTTTCATTTTTCCACCACCAGGGGGGCGGGGGGGCACTTGGTTTTTAACTATCAGGGACGAAAGTTGTCTCCAGCAAAAGAAACCAAGCCGAGATTATTAAACCTATGGCAAATATCCACGAAAACGCGGATCTTCTCCCATAGACTTAGCACTGTCAGGAAATCACTGGGATAAATGTCGGAAGTCAGGTTTCAACTATCCTTGTTGTGACTGTATTATCGCCCATGCCTAGCTTGTTCTTGTTTGGGTTTTATCTTATAGCTACATGTAAGGTCATATAAAAATGTGATTCAAACTGTCCAACTCTTGTCATTTATACATCCTGATTCCGTTGACTTTTTTTTAAACGTTAATAGTTAAATATAATAAATTGTGGAAATCCGCGAAACCGCGGAGATCTTTCATCCCTGAACTATAGACGCGGATGGCAAGTTATTAACCTCATCACAACCATTAGTTTGAAGTAAACTTGGAAGCACTAGACCTTTACCACAGAGCATGCGCACAGATGAGAATGACAAAAAATAGTATCAGGAAAATATTTTTTTTATTTTTGGGACTTCTAAACTGACGGGTGGTTTGTTCAAAACCCGGAATGGTCGCAAATTTTGACCATATCTGGACAAATCGAGCAGATCAAAAATCCGGAAGATCCTCATCTATGATGCGCAGTGAATCTTCTACAGGCAATGTTAGTTCTTGCCACTGCCACCAGAGGGCTGGTTGGTGATGGAATTCCATCAAAAAGATCTTTCCCACAGATTATATCAGAAAATGACAGGAACTCAGAACCATCGGACTCTGCAACATTAACATGTAATGCAGACTGAGAGGATGTAAAGAAGGCATACTAATTTACTGGGGTTTTAAGTCCTAGCAACATCTAGCTCATATCATGATGGATCCCCATTTGAAAACGTCTTTGATTAATTGTGAGACTTTATAGTGTTGCCGCACTGGGTATCTATACTGCCAGCACCATGACCAAATATTCCACCCAATCACATTATCCTGGTACTTAGCGAACCACTCCTTGTCCTATCTTCCTAGAAATGCAGCGGGCGCAGTGGCCGAATCGACATTTATCGCTTCTTGGCCTGGCGCTCGGCATTAGGATAGGGCAAGGACTGGTTAGCTCAGTGTCAGGATAATGTGACTGAGTTGGATATCGGGGCATGGTGCCAGCGGCCTGATTTTCCAGTGGAGCAGCACTATAAAGTCGCCATGAGCATGCACTGTCACAAGTGTGTACCTGTCCTGATATGACTTTAGATGTTGCCAGAACATAAAACTCCAACAAGCAACCATCCTAGAAAAGCCGCATGTCAGAAGGGGTTGACGACTTTCAACTTTATAAATACTTGACTTGCGAATCAGATAGGAATGGTGTAAAGTTCTACTAACTCAATCTCCTCTTTTTTCTAAACAACAGCTTTCTGGACACGAGCACACGCCCTCTACGTGTGGGAAACTGATTCGAGTTGGCGCGGGGCTCTCACGCACTCTCCCTCCTCATTTGACAATCAGTAAACAAACACATTCCCCGGGGAGAGACAAGGAGTGAGTACATATGCCTTTCACAAAATGGACGCGGTGGAAGAATGGGCAGAGCGCAGGCTTCCCATGCGGGAGATTGGGAGTTGAATTCAAACCAATGACTTACACAATTCATACTTGTCGCTACCTAGCCTGGTGCTCGGCATTAATAGGATAGGGCAAGGACTGGTTAGCTCAGTGTTAGGATAATGTGACTGAGTGAGATATCAGGTCATGGTGCTGATGGAATGGTCTCCCAGTTGGGCAGGACTATAAAGTTACCATGAGTGCGCACTGTCCAAGTCGGTACCCGTCCTGATATGAACTTAGATGTTAGCAGGATGTAAAACTCCAACAACCAACCAACCAACTTCACGAATTGATGAAACTTTGTACATTTCGAAGGCACTCAGTTGGAATTTGGACTCTCTGGTGTGTACTTACAGAAACTACACTGTTTGTGAATATTTAGTAAAGCTGGAATGTTGATGAATACTTAGTGAAACTGCCATTTTGGTGGATACTTAGTGAAACTGTTCTGCTGGTGGATACTTAGTGAAACTGTTCTGCTGGTGGATACTTAGTGAAACTGCCCTGTTCTTGGATGCTTAGTGAAACTGCACTATTTGTGAATGTTTAGTGAAGCTGCCATTTTGGTGGATCCAGAGTGAAACTGCGTTTTTGGTGGATACTTAGTGAAACTGCACTATTTGTGAATGCTTAGTGAAGCTGGCATTTTTGGGGATACTTGGTGAAACTCCCCTGTTGGTGGATACTTGGTGAAACTGCAGAGACTATAGTGTTGGTGGTTACGTAGTGAAACTGCCCCATTTGTGAGTACCTGCTGAGACTATAGTGTTGGTGGATACTTGGTGAAACTGCCCTGTTTGTGAGTACCTGCTGAGAGTATAGTGTTGGTGGATACTTGGTGTAACTGCCCCATTGGTGGATACTTGTTGAAACTGCACTGTCGGTGGCTACTTGGTGAAACTGACCCGTTGGTGGATACTTGGTGAAACTGCCCTGTTGGTGGATACTTGGTAAAACTGCCCTGTTTGTGAGTACCTGCTGAGACTATAGTGTTGGTGGATACTTGGTGAAGCTGCCCTGTTGGTGGATATTTGATGAAACTGCCCCGTTGGTGAGTACCTGCTGAGACTATAGTGTTGGTGGATACTTGGTGAAACTGCCCTGTTTGTGAGTACCTGCTGAGACTATAGTGTCGGTGGATACTTGGTGAAGCTGCCCTGTTGGTGGATACTTGATGAAACTGCCCCGTTGGTGAGTACCTGCTGAGACTATAGTGTTGGTGGATACTTGGTGAAACTGCCCTGTTTGTGAGTACCTGCTGAGACTATAGTGTCGGTGGATACTTGGTGAAGCTGCCCTGTTGGTGGATACTTGATGAAACTGCCCCGTTGGTGAGTACCTGCTGAGACTATAGTGTTGGTGGATACTTGGTGAAACTGCCCTGTTTGTGAGTACCTGCTGAGACTATAGTGTCGGTGGATACTTGGTGAAGCTGCCCTGTTGGTGGATACTTGATGAAACTGCCCCGTTGGTGAGTACCTGCTGAGACTATAGTGTTGGTGGATACTTGGTGAAACTGCCCTGTTTGTGAGTACCTGCTGAGACTATAGTGTCGGTGGATACTTGGTGAAGCTGCCCTGTTGGTGGATACTTGGTGAAACTGCCCTGTTTGTGAGTACCTGCTGAGACTATAGTGTTGGTGGATACTTGGTGAAACTGCCCCATTGGTGGATACTTGGTGATACTGCGGCATTTGTGAGTACCTGCTGAGACTATAGTGTTGGTGGATACTTGGTGAAACTGCCCCGTTGGTGGATACTTGGTGATACTGCCGCGTTTGTGAGTACCTGGGGGGACTGCCCTGTTGGTGGATACTTGGTGAAACTCCTGTGTTAGTAGTGTTAGTAGGAGAGCCTACTTCGAGCTTACTTTTAACGGGCTCGACCACGTGACAAGAAAGTCGGCCCACAAGTGTTTAACTCAGCCATAGCTTGTGTGGGGACGGGAGGGGGGGGGGGGGGTGAGTGACGGGTGTGTGTGTGGAGGGGGAGGGGAGACTTAGCGAGTACTCTGCCACTACACCAACCAAACAGCCTCCACCGGTGTGGCGGTTTAAAATCTCAGTGTGTTTACAGTCTACGCTCGGGATTCTGTGCATGCGTCAATGGGTTATGCGCATGCGTATATCCGATTAACACGAGTTGCTAGAAATTCAAATAGAAAACCGAGAGTGGAGTTGACAAAAACAAGTGCTGTGTGCTAAAAGTATTTTAGCTCAATAATATATATTTAGTGAATTGAAGAGTTAATGCCTAGACCACATTTATGTGTAACATAGTTACTCAGTTCACCTGAGTGGGTTAATCGAATACGCTGAAATGTCGTTCGATGTTGACGCATGCGCAGAACCCTGAGCGAAGACTCTAAACCCACTGAGAATCTAAACCGCCACACCGGCCCTCTTAGTCTTAGAGGACTGGGGGTTGGGCTCCTAATGCCTAGTACACACCTCCCGTATAAGATTCGCGCACTAAAACTCGCAACTCGACCCGACCCGCTTAAAACTGAAAACTGGCCGATTCGTTTTTCGAATCGCGAATCGCAATCGTAAACGGCCGCTTTTAGCACTAAAAACTCAGTTTTATGCGCGAATCGCAATCGCTAGGTGTGCGCGGGTAGCGCAAACCAAGCGATTTTTGTGGGCGAAACGGGCAGTTTTCGATCGTATACGGGAGGTGTGCGCACACAAACGGTAGGTGTGTACCGGGCATAAGTTGCATTTTTCTCACCCCCCCCTTGATTTCTCTGACCACTACCCATTGGAAGCCAACTCCCGGCCACATGGGACCGCCTTCAGAGGTACCCATACAGTGCTGCAGATTTGCAGCCTTCAGCGCGCCAATGCGACTGAAAACTCCCCGAAAACTCAAACCAAATACTCTGCCCCATGCAACAAGGTGTCCAGGCTGATTTAAACACAAGAAATATAATCCGTCACTCGAGCCCTGCTGCCTGGTTATATAAACATTGACAAACAGTCGTATGGTGGTGCAATGAGCTAGAAGCGTTGCCCATTATGTTTGCAACACTTTTCCTCCACAATAGATTAAAATGCTGCGTCATGATCTAAGCGTAATTCACCGTAGATAAAAGATTAACCCTATACTTGTAGTACATGGGTGAACGACAACGTAGTGTTAATTCGGGCGAAAATAGCTTTAGTATGGAACAGAAAGTAGAATGCCTGCCTCCAGTATCAAATGGATACTTATATCGACACAGAGCTATTGAAATGGGAGAGAATGCAAAAAGACAAGATGGCGGCCATAGAACGCCGTTGATTTCACTTTTAAATCTTATTAAATTAGATGTTTTATTATATTTTTCAACTCAAAGGTAGCGGGTAAATATGAACACATCTACAAAGAATAAATGTTGCTTCTTAGATTGTGAAATTAGGCTCTCATTTCATTAACCCACTTTTTCGACCGTTTTTATATAGGGCTGGTCTTCACCCATGTACAGCGAGTACCAGGTGAATCCTTTATCTAAATTCACCGGTGCCTCGCCACAAAACACCCCGCAATTTGTGGAGCATGAATAAATTATGCCACAGTTAGGTGAGTTGGAAACGGCTAAGAGGCGAGAGGGGGCGAATTGGTTCAGTTACATACCGATTTATATATATATAAATATATATATATACATATATATATGTATATATATTTATATATATATATATATATATATATATATGGGTCGTTCTCAGAAACTGTGCACCACATAGTTTATTTCCACATTACATTGTTAATGAGCGTTGTCTGGTTCACAACTGATTCATCAAAGGTTGTGGCATGTGCTGTCCTGTCTGTGGGAAAGTGCATATAAAACACCACTTTCAGCTTATCGGAAAGAATAGCCTATGTGGCTGCAGTGGGTTTCCTCAAAAGAAATGTCAGAATGACCATATCTTTGACATCCAATAGCCGATGATAAAAATCAATGCGTCCTAGAGGTGTCATTAAATAAAAAAAGTTGTCTATTTTCCTTCTTTTTTCTTTTGAGGGGACGGGGGGGGGGGGTAGTAGAGTCTAAAGTTAGTGTGGGTTTGGCCGCTAGACGGTGTCAATGTTGCTGCGCGTCCTTGGTTACGTGAAAGTCTTGAATGCGCCGAGTTTGCGCGCCCAATTACCCGAGCAGCGAGCATCAGGGACAATGTATTGATCCTAGATTGATCATAAAGGATTATTATACAGATAAAGGCTTACATAGCGAGATAACTACATACATATATGTGTAGTTGGTGCATATATATATACATGTACACCAAGTACACATATTTAGTCGGATATGTTTAACCAATGTATCACCCTCAATAGCCAATGTTTATTTTTTGTGCTGGGGGGGTGGGGGGTGGGGGGGGGGGCTATTAAACAAACTAACAAAAAAAACTTACATATATCTATCTATATACCAGTCAAAAGAGAAGCAATATACAAAAAATATCCTTTTTCAAGGTTTGATTCCAATGTTTATCTCCATTATTTTATTGGCGTTTGCGTGGTTTTGTGCCTGAACTCTTCATATACAGCTCAGACCTTTATTCATATACAGTAAAACCTCTCTAAATCGACCGACCATGGGACTGACCTTAAATGGTCCATTTAGGGAGGTGGTTGGGTTAGAGAGTTAGGATATCCTTACAATGGTATTGTTGGTACCCAACTAAAGCGATCGATATACGGGAGTGGTCGATCTGTGGAGGGGTCGGTATAGAGAGGTTTTACTGTATTATATTATTTTGGTGAAGAGTGACCTAGATTTGTTAGTAGACGGCACCCTGCCAGGTGCGGGACCTCGAGGGGGGCGGGGAGGTTTGGTTCTGAGGGATCCGATTTAAATTAAGATACATGTGTCAGTATCTAAAAAGTAATACCGTGCACATACTGACACAGGAATGCTACCTGATTCAAATTAACTCACCTCCCCAGTTGAAATGCCACATACTCAGGTTGGTTGGTGGAGTTTCACGTCCTGGCAACATCTAAGGTCATATCAGGATCGGCACCGACTTTTGACAGTGTGTACTAATGCACCCCAAGAGAGTACCGCTGGTAACTTGCAAAAACCAGCAGCACTTCAACACGTTTGCAGGCAGCTTTCAGGAAATTCTGATCAAAAAGAATCTCCGGTGGACTGGATACCTCATGAGCATGTCATCAGACAGGCTACCAAAGCAGACCTCTACTCTCAACTGTCTTCTGGTTACAGAAAGAGAGGGCGCCCTCATCTCCAGTTCAAGGATACCATCAAGAGAAACCTGAAGCTGAGAGACATCAAGACCGACTCATGGACATCACTATCACAGCAGAGAGCTAAATGGAGAGCGGCAGTCAAGTAATGAAAGCAGTCTTTGTCGCATCACGACCGACAGCATGATAATGATGACTAATGGTGATTTTATAGTGCTGCCCCACTGAGAGACAGAGACTGAGAGAGGGGTATGCAGGTATTGCAGGTATTGCAATACCTCAGGGAGTTTGACGCCGCTGCCCTGCAGAGTTGTAAACCACTGCCTTGTGGTACAGGTTCTTGACAGAACCGAAGGCTAAGGGAGCAAACCCGAAACAGAAAAACATGTCACTGTGGCAGCATTAAGGGCAGTTGATGTATGGAACTCCCAACATCTCTCGACCAGCCACTGCAGGGACAAATAGTTTTGCGCCTGTCTGGACATGTTCTTGCTGGTGTGAAACCACTATTTGATCCCCGAGAGAGTGCCGCTGGTAACTTGCAAAAGCCAGCAGCACTTCAACACTTTTGCAGCCAGCTTTCATGAAATGTGGAAAGAGAGCGCGCCCTCGTCTCCAGTTCAAGGATACCATCAAGAGAAACCTGAAGCTGAGAGACATTAAGACCGACTCATGGACATCACTCTCACAGCAGAGAGCTAAATGGAGAGCAGCAGTCAAGTAATGAAAGCAGTCTTTGTCGCATCGCGACCGAGAGTATGATGATGATGATGACTGAGAGACCAGGCCGCCAGCACCATGACCTGATATCCAACTCATTCATATTATCCTGACACTGAGCCAACCAGTCCTTGGCCTATCCTAATAATGGCAAGTGCATGGCTAGGAAGCGACAAGCATCAATTAGGTAAGCCATTGGTTTGACTGGACCGGAAATTGAATTCTCTACCTTCCGCACAGGAGGCCTGTGCTCTACCGATTCGGCCACCTTGTCCGGTGATAGAACATAGTCGGTATATTATATATATATATATTTATATATATATAATCAAGCAATTCCCTTCCACGCCTCTATACTCCCATAATACATTATAGATAATGTATATATGCTGCAGAAGCAATTATACAAGTATAATTATCTGGACAACCCATCTCGTAGAAAATAATGATATAGCCACGTATATATAGGTCAACGTATATGCGGGTGTAGGAATCGCATTGTACTTCCCCCCGCGGCTACAATGGGAACTCGTCGGCTGATTCGTGGCCACCCCACCAGGAGGCGCTGTCTTAGCTGTATATCAATGGTAGCTTGTGGATTGCGTCAGTTCTCTCCAGCCCGGCACTGCAGCCGATACTTCTATTCGTAGTTCTTTTATTTTTATTGTATTACCGGTAGGGCACTTTGGCCCAGCCAGATTATATATATATATAAAATATATATTGCATGTACTATTGGAATGCTAAAATAAATATTATCTACCATTCGAGTGTTGCTGCTTTGTGCCTTTCTTATATATATATATATATATTATTTATATATATATATATATATATATTATATATATATTACCATAACTGTTTAGATGCTATACTTGTGCCTGTGGATCATTATCTATCATATATAATATATATATATATAATATATATATACTATATATCCACAGTACAATTGACAATAGAGACTGACACTGGTCAACATCCGGGGGAGGAAAGGTGGGCGAGATGGCGCCACCGGTACAGTGTTGTATCTTACGGAGGATAACAATAATAAGTAATATTCCCTTGCAAATCTTTATACTTGCATAATACGTTATACATCACATATATAGTGTATATATATATAGTGTATACATATACACTATATATATACAGTATATACGTCTGGGTGTGGCACAATTATCCCACCCTCAGTTCTAAACACCCATTGACCTGCTATAGCTATGTTCAGCGCTGTGACATGTGTACAAATTGTGTCTAGACTAGAATATTTTCTCTCTCCCTTTTCGTTTTCCTTCTCTTGTTTCTTTTCTTGGTTTTTACTCGCTCCCCATTTCGGAAGCATCTTTAAAAACCAACATAACCGGTTGCAACCGCAGTTGCTGGAGCTGGTTTCAAATGGAAACTGGTTGGTTGTTGGAGTTGTGCGTCCTGGCAACATCTAAGGTCATATCGGGACAGTTCAAATGGGGATGATTACACCCGGAGAATTGATGTATGAATACAGTTGTAGTGAGGTGCAATTTGAAATGCCACATACACAGGTAGGTGTGGGGTGTGGATAAGGGGAGGATCGCAACAGGGAGCCTAGATGGCCTAATTGTTAGGACGCTGGTCCCATAATGGTGGAGGTGTGAGTTCGAATCCCACTCTCGGCGCAATGTGTACTTCATTTGCAAAAAAAAACACCCATGGATGCCCCCCACCTGTCCGCCCCCCGCCCCCACCTCCCCCCCCCCCCACCCTCACCCCCCACTCCAACGAAAACAGTTCCATGATTGTGAACCATTTAAAAGATAAACGACTTCAACTTTCAAGGGGTTGAACAGTAATCTGAACTGATCTCACATACAAGGGGCCACGTAGATATCTAAACATGGATAGGGTGATTGCATCAGAGAGCCGTGATAATGTAACGGTCGTGAACCTAGACCAGGAATGGCAGTGTGCGCGTTCAAATCCTGCTTCTTTGTATGAACAATAACGACACTGTGCTGGTCTTGTACCTGCCACATACTTGCATATGTGATTATAATTGTTCCCATCAAAACATCTTAATTAACTGTTTAAAATTAAAACAAAGTCACAATTCTGCCATTATCTCAGGCAATTAGCACGCAATCATAACCACTCACAAGTGGAAAGGGCAACTTCACAAAGGTTGGTTGGTTGTTGGAGTTTTACGTCCTGGCAACATCTATGGTCATATCAGGATGGCGACCGACTTGTAACAGTGCGCTCTCATGGTGACTTTATAGTGCAGCCCACTGGGAGACCAGGCCACCAGCACCATGACCTGATATCCCACTCAAGGCACATTATCCTGACACTGAGATAACCAGTCCTTGCCCTATCCTATTAATGCCAACCGCCTGGCTATGAAGTGACAAGTATCAAAGTTTATGTCATTGGTTTGACTCGACCAGGGTTCGAACCCATGGCTTCCAGTCCCATGATCTACCAAAACGGGAGACGGACGCTCAACTCATTCGGCTATCCCGTCTGGTCTACTTGACAGAGGTTAGTGGATGTTGTGTCTGGCATTCCTGTCAGTTCTTATACACTGTATACATAATCACCGAGTCTTGTGATATGGCAGACCTCTCTAAAATATAGCAAAATAACCTCAACCTCCCGATTTTCTGCAAGTCTCGCGATATGGCAGACCTCTCTAAAATATAGCAAAATAACCCCAACCTCCCGATTTTCTGCAAGTCTCGCGATATGGCAGACCTCTCTAAAATATAGCAAAATAACCTCAACCGCCCGATTTTCTGCAAGTCTCGCGATATGGTGGACCTCTCTAAAATTTAGCAAAATAACCCCATCCTCTCAATTTTCTGCAAGGTTCGCGATATGGCAGACCTCTCTAAAATACAGCAAAATAACCCCAACCTCCCGATTTCCCGCTTTTAATATGTAATCTCCAGCCAAAGAATCATTTTAGCTTATTTCGTTTGTGCTTAACAAAAATATTTCTTACAATATTTGTTGTCAAAATGCACCATTTTGTATCACTTTTTTCAAAACTTTTGCGGGAGGCCCCCCCCCCGAACATGTGGCAGGGGACGGACGACCCTCCTTCAGTAGGCCACGCTATTTCTCCCTTTTTAAAATTCGCCAAGTCTCCCGATTTGACGGGAGATCTCACTAAAGTATAGCAAAATAACCCCAATCTCCCGAGTTGACGGGAGATCTCACTGAAGTATAGCAAAATAACCCCAATCTCCCGATTTTCCTTCTTTTAATTTGTAATTTCCTGCTAAAGAATCATTTTAGCTCGTTTTAGGGTGCGTTTTTAAACAAATATATTGCTTACACATATTTATTTTGTCAAAATGGACCAGAATGCACCACTTTGTATCACTTTATTCAAAACTTTTGCGGGAGCCCCCCCCCCCCCCCCCCCCACCGAATCCCGCCTGTGGCAGTGGGTTACCCCTCACCCTCCCACACCCTCCCCCGTCAGTAGATCATGCTATTTCTCCTTTACAAGTTGTGTATTAGGGAGATCTCCCTACTCACACTCTCATCAACTTGGCACCTCTGTATAAGTATAAGTATAAGTGTGGATGACATAATTGATTGTCTGCTTTTACATGTAAAAGCGATGGTTTGAACAAAAAACAAACATTTCTCGCCGTGAATATGGCCTATGCTGCTGACACGGCGTAAAGCAACCACCAATCAATCAATCAATCAATCAATCAATCATAAGTGTGGATGACCTCAGCTTAATTAAAGGTCACGCATCTGCCAGCAGACTAGTTCAGCTCCAGTCAGGGTGACTACCGTAAGTAAGGAGCAGGTGGAATGATTTGTGACAATACACGCATATTCTAAATTACGCTCCGCTGGTTCCTCAAACCAATGACTTACAAAATTGCCACTTGTCGCTACCAAGCCTGGTGCTCGGCATTACTAGGATAGGGCAAGGACTGGTTGGCTCAGTATCAGGATAATGTGACTGAGTAGAATATCCGGTCATAGTGCTGGTGGTCTGGACTTCCAGTGGGGCAGCACTATCAAGTCACCATGAGTGTGCACTGTCACAAGTCGGTACCCGTCCTGATATGACATTAGATGTTGCTAGGACGCAAAACTCCAATAACCAAGCAACCAAGCAATAACGACATGTGACCTATTTATCAACGTCTGTAGGTTTCAACATCTATAAGCAGGTTGTAAAAGGTTACACTGCCGCTTTAGAATGGCTGCCCCTACTACACCAGTGAGGCGGCTCTATTTAGTCACCATTATTTACTTACGTCTTCTCGATGGCGTCCTGGGGGGGGGGGGGGGGATGGGGGGAGTGCGGTACTCAATAATCAACGTGAAACTCGCATGAATGCACAAATTATGGGATGTGCACCTGTTGATCGCCTACACGATAAAGGGTGTGTCCCAGAACACTATCAGAGGTGGCGCTGTGACGGGGGGGGGGGGTGCAGGTGTGTGTGCGGGGTGTGTGCGGGTGTGTGTGTGTGGGTGTAGGATGTGTGTGCATGTGTGTGTGGTGTGTGGGGTGTGGGTGTGGTGGGGGTGTGGTGTGTGTGTGGGTTTGGGTGTGGGTGTGGGTGGGTGTGGGTGTGGGTGTGGTGTGGGGTGGGTATGCACACCTTGTGCCTGCCACAACTCTCCAAACCGGTGCGGTGGCCGAATCGGTAGAGCGCAGACTTCCCATGCAGGGAGATCGGGAGTTCAATTCCCGGTCGAGTCAAACCAATGACTTACATAATTTAAATCTTTTCGCTTCCTAGCCTGGTGCTCGGTATCATTAGGATAGGGCAAGGACTGGTTGGCTCAGTGTCAGGATATGTGACTGGAGTGGGATATGGGTCATGGTTGGTTTGTTGTTGTTGGAGGTTTTACATCCTGGCAACATCGGGTCAGTGGTGCGGGCGGTCTGGTCTCCAAGTGGGGCGCACTATGAACTCACCATGAGTGCACAGTGTCACAAGTCAGTACCTGTCCTGATATGACCCTCGATATTACCAGGACGTAAAACTCCAACAAACTTCTAAGCGATAAGGGTGTGTCCCTGAAGGCAGTTCAGTTTAGAAGTGGCGTGGTGACGTGGTGTGTGTGAGTGTGTGTGTGAGTGAGTGAGTGAGTGTGTGTGTGTGGGGGGGGGGGGGGGTTGTGAGTGGGACACCTGTGCCCGCCAACACCTCTCCAATCACATTCCTGTGTAGGGATGTCCATGTGATTTCAAACAAAGCGGCCTGTGTGCTTGGAGAGTAGTGGTAGATGGCAGTTCATTTCAGCAGGTGGCAGGTTGGTTGATTATTGTTGTTTTACGTCCTAGCAACATCTAAGGTCATATCTTGACGTGTACTGACGTGTGGCAGTGCGCCCTCGTGGTGACTTTATAGTGATGCCCCACTGGGAGACTAGGCTGTCAGAACCATGACCCGATATCCCACTCAGTCACATTATCACGATACTGTGCTAACCAGTCTTTGTCCTATCCTATTAATGCAAAATGCCAGGCAACAAGTGTCAATTTTATAAGTCATTAGTTTGACTCGGATGGGATTCGAATTCTTGACCTTCCGTATGGGAAGTTTGCGCTCTGCCGATTAGGCCGCCTCGTCCGGTCAGGAGGCAGGTGATTACGTGCCCTTATCTTTAGGTCAAAGGGAAAGGGCTCGACTTCAGCATTTGACTTTGTGCTCTGAGCAAACAAATTTGTCGCTAACGTCGCTCTGCCCCGAAATGAGTCAGACTTACCTTCAAAGACAAAGACAGACTTACCTTCAAAGACAAAGACAGACTTACCTTCAAATACAAACACAGACTTACCTTCAAATACAAAGACAGACTTACCTTCAAATACAAACACAGACTTACCTTCAAAGACAAAGACAGACTTACCTTCAAATACAAAGACACACTTACCTTCAAAGAGAAACACAGACTTACCTTCAAACAAAGACAACTACCTTCAAAGAGAACACAGACTTACCTTCAAAGACAAACACAGACTTACCTTCAAAGACACACACAGACTTACCTTCAAATACAAACACAGACTTACCTTCAAAGACAAAGACAGACTTACCTTCAAATACAAAGACACACTTACCTTCAAAGAGAAACACAGACTTACCTTCAAAGACAAACACAGACTTACCTTCAAAGACACACACAGACTTACCTTCAAATACAAACACAGACTTACCTTCAAAGAGAACCACAGACTTACCTTCAAAGACACACACAGACTTACCTTCAAAGACAAACACAGACTTACCTTCAAATACAAACACAGACTTACCTTCAAAGAGAACCACAGACTTACCTTCAAAGACACGCACAGACTTACCTTCAAAGACAAAGACAGACTTACATTCAAATACAAAGACACACTTACCTTCAAAGAGAAACACAGACTTACCTTCAAAGACAAACACAGACTTACCTTCAAAGACACACACAGACTTACCTTCAAATACAAACACAGACTTACCTTCAAAGAGAACCACAGACTTACCTTCAAAGACACACACAGACTTACCTTCAAAGACAAACACAGACTTACCTTCAAAGACAAACACACACTTACCTTCGAAGACAAACACAGACTTACCTTCAAAGACAAACACACAGTTACCTTCAAATACAAACACAGACTTACCTTCAAAGACAAACACAGACTTACCTTCAAATACAAACACAGACTTACCTTCAAAGAGTAACACAGACTTACCTTTAAAGACAAACACACACCTACCTTCAAAGACAAACACAGACTTACCTTCAAAGACAAACACAGACTTACCTTCAAAGACAAACACATATGCGCAGAGACTTCTAAGTCAGTGTTTTGGGCTGGTGTTTTTTTTTGTTTTTGTTTTGTTTATTTATTTATATGTATATTTATTTGTTATTATTATTGTTATTATCCTATTTCCTTTGTGGGCGGGTGCTAATTTTGGTATGAAAAGTATCAAAGCAGAAACACTGAATTTCTTTAGTTGCATTTTTCTCTACAGACACTTGCACTTCTAATATTGTTTTCATTTAATTTTTTTAATTAATTTGTATAACTATTAGTCTTTGTGTGGGGAGTGTAAAGGGGTTCTGGAAATTCATCTTGTGGGGAAAATATATATTTTAGTTCAATGTATGATATGCCTTTTATGTATGGCTGGGAATGGAATGCACAAAGACCATTATATGCATATTATTAATGATGTAATTCTCCTGCTTTGTTTGCCGTGTCTCTTATTCTACGACTGGACGTGGTGGCTGAATCTCTAAGAGCACAGGTTTCCCGTGTGAAAGGTCGAGAACTCGAAAAGCCAGCCGAGTTAAACTAATGACTTACTAACTTGATACTTGTCGCCACCTAGCCTGACACTTGGCATTACTAAGATAGAGCAATGAATGGTTAGCACAGTATCCGGATAATGTGACTGAGTGGGATATCGGATCACGGTACCAATGGCCTGATCTCCAAGTGGTGCAGCACTATAAATAAAGTCACCATGAGTGTGTACCGTCACAATTCGGTACCTGTCCTGATATAACCTTAGATGTTGTCAGGACGTAAAACTCCAGCAAACAACAATTATGCTTTAATATATACTGGCAGAGGCTGGCAGCTACAGGTGTGGAATCGAGATACAAGTGGCACCAACTGTGTGCCGAACTGCTGGGGCGTTTCGTATCCGCCACAAGATATAACCATACATGTTGCTAGGGTGTAAAACCCCAACAAACAAATGAACGTAAGCTAACCTCATCACACCGAACGCGGTGGCCGAATCAGTAGAGCGTCTGCCTCCATTGCGGCAGATCGGGAGTTCAATTCCCAGTTGAATCAAACCGATGACTTACACAGTTTATACTTTTCGCTCCCTGGTTTGGCGCTCGGCATTAATAGGATATGGCAAGGATGGGTTGGCTCAACGCCAGGATAATGTGACTGAGTGGAATATCAGGTCATGGTGCTGACGCTCTGGTCTGGTGAAGATTCCTGCCCGATTTGTTGTACACGCCTTCCCAGGTCCCACCGCCCTGATATGACCTTAGATGTTGCCAGGACGTAAAACTCCAATAACCAACCAAAACCCAGGTACTCACATTGTCACTGCTCGCTGGCCCGTATAACCGCGGCCAATATAACTGTCAGTTCACCGCCCTTCTGACACTTATTCTTTGGCGCCGCTTCGTCCTGATGTGACCTTAGATGTTGCCAGGACGTAAAACTCCAAAAAACAACCAACTTTGGCGCCGCTACCTGTTGTCACGATGGCGTCATGCTCCAGTGACTTCGTTCATGTCACTAACAATGCAGTGGGTGTTTGTGGGGGAAGGAGTTCCGAGATAATACATTTACCCAATTAATACAGCTGCGTTTATTTTCTCTTGAAGATTTATACTGCCTATCATGGATAAGT
Source organism: Branchipolynoe longqiensis (assembly GCA_030323885.1). NCBI lineage: Eukaryota > Metazoa > Annelida > Polychaeta > Phyllodocida > Polynoidae > Branchipolynoe > Branchipolynoe longqiensis. The sequence goes on along the minus strand of CM059193.1, from coordinate 2,336,020 downwards.
CTGAATAAACTTGTTTTCACCATTAGACAGTTTGTCGATAGAAAGCCCGAGTCTACACAGCGGTGGAAATCCAAATTGGCAGAGGTGGGGGCACGGGGAATTGAACCATATAGTTTACTTGAGTTATAGTTTACTTGAGTTATAGTTTACTTGAGTTATAGTTTACTTGAGTTATAGTTTACTTGAGTTATAGTTTACTTGAGTATACACTTAAAAGTGCTACATTTCCAAACTTGTCTGCGAGCTTAAATTCTCAATATGAAAAAAAGTGATATTATTTAAGGGGTCTTTCATAATTATAAATATTTTCATAAGCGTAGTAATGATTGGGGGCAGCATACAAGGAATAATTAGTGACGTTCTCTGTGGCGGAGTGGTTAGAGTGTCTGACATTTTTCTAGGTCAGACTCCTAATCTGAGGGTCGGCGGTTCGATTCCCCGTGCCCCCAGCTCTGCCAATTTGGATTTCCACCGCTGTGTATAACTTACAGCGTCATCAAAGGCCGGTTGCTCTCATACCATGTCTATGTGGTGTGGGAGGTTAAAAATCCCTTGGGTCGGTAAAAGTGTAGGCTCGGGCTTTCTATCGACCAGCAGTGGAATGAGGAAGACCAGTCGTCTATGACTGAAATTTCCCCTGCTTAAACAACTAATGGACAAAAAATTTGTTTTTATTAGACCAGCTCTTTAGATACCTACTTGAAAAAAAACCACCTAAGGTAAGAGATGTACAAGCCAATTTAATAGAACCTGTTACTGCGGAAGCCTATGGTATCAGAGTTTTGCTGTGCTTGCCAAAACTAAATTTACGTGTTTACACTTCAAATATCTCAAAGGGTATCCATTTAAAATAAAAGATTATGACAATCAATTGAATATATGTATCTCAGTAAAATGAACGGAACTCAAAACCATCGGACTATGCAACTTTAACTAAGTTGCTCCCAGACAGCACCTATCAACACAGTGTAAAATGGCTAAAGCTCGAATCTGTGGCTGTGTAGGCAGGCTATGGTGAAATCAATACAGACAAAGAGAAAGGAAGAGTATAAAGTGCAAAGAAAGACAGAGAGTCAAGCCCTCTGGTTTATTATTTATATGGTTACATGGGTTCAGTATAGAGTATCACCCCACCCCTTTCCCCCAATGGGAAACAAGCGTTCTTGGCCCTACCAATAGGGATCCAGCATTCCTAGTCCCCATGGCTACCAGCGATCTTCCCACCACCACCAAGCTGTGTGTCCCCCCCCCGCCCGCGCCACCGAACATTGACCCTGAGTGTGGTGATCCTACCCAGCAGAGGGGGGGGGGGGATTAGGCTCTGAGTGCCCTTTCACCCAGCCCTGCCAGCAGCACTATGTCTATTTACATCCCACTCAGGCACCACCAGCACTTACATACATACATGCGCTTGGTCACCTACACTTGTTTAGTAATAGAACATTTGCATTCCCCCTATGCCGTGGACGGATGGATGAATGAGTTAGAGCGTCCGTCTCCCGTGCTGGTAGATCGTGGGGTCGTGGGTTCGAGTCCCGGTCGAGTCAAACCAATGACTTTAAAATTGATACTTGTTGCTTCCTAGCCAGGCGCTCGGCATTATTAGGATAGGGCAAGGACTGGTGTGCTCGTGTCAGGTAATGTGACTGAGTGGGATACCAGGTCATGGTGCCGGCGGCCTGGTTTCCCAGTGGGACAGCACTATAAAGTTGCCATGAGTACGCACTGTCACAAGTCGGTACCCGTCCTGATATGACCTTAGATATTGCTAGGACGTAAAACAACAACAAACAAACAACAAACCTATGCCGTAAATCGGAATATTTTACAACGGACTATGCAACTTTAAATAAATTGCTCCAAGACAACACCTGTCAACACAGTAATTAGTGGCCGAACCTAGAGAGGCCCCGCAAAGACAGGGAAGCCATATTAAAGTCTGTCGGAGCTGAGGTCTCCAATCGTCACGTGACATGTACGGACTATTTCGTCGGCAGTAGAGTCTACATCGGGAAGGGGAAGTTTGGGGAGGGTCGGGGGAAATGGGGTCTTGTCAACGCAGCATGCCAGATATTATACTATATATATATATTTTATATAATATATATATATATTATATATGTTATATATGCGCTCTGGTATATTATATATATATATTATATAATATATATATATTATAATATATGCTATATATGCTATATATTGTATGCAATATATGATATATATTATATAAAAGTTATATATACTACCACCTCTTGCTCCCTGATCAGTGCTGATGTCTCCGACCACTACCCACCAGAAGCCAACTCCCGGCCACATGGGCCCGCCTTTGGCGGTGCCCATACAGTGCTGCAGATTTGCAGCCTTCAGTGCGCCAACGGGACTGCAAACTCCCCAAAAACAACCTACGACGCAGACGCTACTGGAGCCGAGTGCTGGCTTTGTGGTGCCGCCTTACAGTAAGTTACACGCCGGGGTGTGGGTGTGGGGTGGGGGTGGGGGTGGTGGTGGGAGTAGCCACTTACGGCCTGTTATTGTGTGATTCACGTTACCCCCGCCAGGGTGCACAGGGCTCGTCCATGCAGCTCAGCTTGTGGACAGGGATCTTTGTGCAAGAGCGGGACTTTGCTCAGGCGGTAGAGTGTTCACCTGTGAAGGTGCGGGTCATCCTATCGATCCTGCTCAGTGGGCCCATTTGCAGTTTGGGCTATTTCCCGTTCCAACCAGTGGTCAGCAACTGGTTCATCAAAGGTTGTGGTATGTGCTGTCCTGTTGGTGGGAAAGTGCATATAAAAGATCCCTTGCTGCTTATCGGAAAGAGTAGCCTATGTGGTGGCAGCAGGTTTCCTCCAAAGAAATATGTCGGAATGAACTTATGTTTGACCTCCAATAGCCGATGATACAAATCAATGTGCTCTAGAGGCATCGTTAAATATAACAAACTTTACTTTTACTTTGTTATCCTTGTGCATGCGGACAATCAGTAAAACCATGTCGGCAGTCGATGCACTACATTGGGACCAATGTGCATTTGTTTCCATTGACCAGACGGCATGGCCGAATGAGTTGAGCGTCCGTCTCCCGTTGTGGGAGATCGCGGGATTCAAGACCACGGGGTAGAAACCTGGTCGAGTCAAACCAATCACTTAACAATTGACATTTGTCGCTCCCTAGCCAAGCGCTCGGCATTATTAAGATAGGGCAAGAACTGGTTACAACAGTATCAGGATAATTTGACTGAGTGGGATATCAAGTCATGGTGCTGGTGACTTGGTCTCCTTGTGGGGCAGCACTATAAAGTTGCCATGAGTGTGCACTGCCACCAGTCGGTACCCGGCCTGATATGACCTTAAATGTTGCCATGACATACAACTCCAACAAACAAACCTTCTCGGTTCAGTTTCTTTTAAACATTGTTGTATGCAGTGTGAGCTCAGTCTACCTAACAACCTGGTGACACACATACAATACATGGTGAACGGTACTAGCAGGACTCAGGCATTTTCACAAGTCATACTTGTAGTGCTCGAGTAAAATTACTTCTTTGTTTCTTTCTTCTTCTTCTTCTTCTTCTTCTTCTTCTCCCCCGCCCTCTTTTTTTTTGTGGTAAAACAGTTTATTCACCAGACATAGTTTTTCAGCGTCGAGGCACTGGTCTTCCTTTTCTGGTTGGGGGGCGGGGGGGGGGGGGTAACTGATTTTTTTTTTTTAATTCAAAGCACAAACAAACTAAGAGAGGCAAGCCGTTTGTGTACAAATGGTCTCTGTTCTCGGAATGGACATTGCACCTGTTTTTAACGTTTTGTGCGGTGGAAGTATGTGGTTGCCATGGTAATGATTCCATAATCATACACAAACAAAGGAAATCCCCAACTTTGCAGACACCGGCTGGACAGGTTGGTTGTTTGGTTGTTGGAGTTTTACGCCCTGGCAACATCTAAGGTCATATCAGGAGGAGTGCTAACTTTATACTGAAAGTGCACACTCACGGCGACTTTATAGTGCTGCCCCATTGGGCTGGTTGGTTGTTGGAGTTTTATGTCCTGGCAACATCTAAGGTCATATCAGGACGGGTACCGACTTGTGACAATGCGCACTCATGGGGGCTTTATAGCTTTGCCCCACTGGGAGACCAGACCAGTGCATGATGCTCTTGGCCAGATCTCCGATTGGAGAAGCACTATAAAGTCGCCATGAATCCACTCTGTCATACGTCAGTAACCGTTCTAATATGCTAGATGCTGCTAGGTGCTGAAGCCCCAAGAAACAACGACAATGTATTTATATATATATCATCATCATCATGCTGTCGGTTGCGATGCGACAAAGACTGCTTTCATTACTTGACTTCTGCTCTCCATTTAGCTCTCTGCTGTGAGAGTTGCGTCCATGAGTTGGTCTTAATGTCTCTCAGCTTCAGGTTTCTCTTGATGGTATCCTTGAACCAGAGATGAGGGCGCCCTCTCTTTCTGTAACCAGAAGACAGTTGAGAATAGAGGATCTGCTTTGGTAGCCTGTCTGATGACATCCTCATGAGGTGTCCAGTCCACCGGAGATTCTTTTTGATCAGAAGATCTTCCATAGAGGGCAGCCTATGGATAGTGATAAACCCGTTTATCGCGGGAAATAAGCTCTATAGTGGTTCCTCCCCCCCACACCCAATGAGAGGGGGGGTGCCTAGCATGCACCCCCCCCCTACCGACCTCTGGGGGTGGGGGGTGGGGGGGGGGCTGCTTTCGCCACTCGGTCGGAAGCAATCTTCATTTGTGACGATGGTGTTGGGTTTCTGGTTTGGGTCTTTTTACCGCCAACTCTTACCTCACTACTTGTCTTATTGTCTTACTACTTCCTCATCACGTGTTACATATCTGAACGGTAGAATTATTATATTTATACAGATATATAGACAGTGTAGCGTCCCGGTTAGGATCGTGCCGGTGGTGGCGCCACCAGTCACGTGGTTGGAGGGGGGCATACATCAAGTAAGCCACCCCATCAATAATAAAGTCGTAAATAAACATATAATTCCCTTCCGTGCCTTTATACTCGCATAATGCTTATATATCACATATATAGGTATATAGATATATATAAATATATCGTTATATATGTATAAACCAGACTGGAGCCTGAAGTGAAATTTGAAAATAATTAAAATTATACCGCATTTAAACTATAAAAATTGGAGGAGGACGCGTCTATAATAACATGTACATTTAAAATGCCTATATGTGTCTGTAATTAACACGCGTGCATATAATTGAATGTATCCATTAAACGTCAGTGTAAAGCCATACAAGTAGACCCTAACCCACGCGTGCATATAATTGAATGTATCCATTAAACGTCAGTGTAAAGCCATACAAGTAGACCCTAACCCAGTTGCGCCGACTTCCTCTGTGACACATCCGGTGCAATTGCACTAAACTTTAGCCTTTCTATTTTAATGCATTTTTAACATTACTTTTTGTTAAAGCAATTACATCTGAAAGCCGATGCAATGAGCATTACAAATATGCATCATATTCTGATGGTAGTATTAAGTTTTCAAAACTAAATTATTTACGTCGATTTTCTCCTACATATATACACAACTTAGAGAATCAGACGGCATGGCAGAATGAGTTGAGCATCCGTCTCCCGTTTTGGTAGATCGTGAGATTCGAACCCACGAACCCTAGTGGAGTCAAACCATTGATTTGAAAATTGATACTTGTCACTTCTTAGCCTGGCGCTCGGAATTATTAGGATAGGGCAAGAATTGGTTAGCTTGGTGTCAGGATAATGTGACTGAGTGGGATATCAGGTCATGCTGCTGGTGGCCTCGTCTCCCAGTGGGGCAGCACTATAAAGTCGCCATGAGTGCACACTGTCACAGGTCGGAATCCACCGTGATATGACCTGATGTGTTGCAAGGACGTAAAACCCCAACAAACAAATTGGTACAGCACCAGAAAAAGTTTAAGTGAAGCCAATGTCAAGTCATTATTCAATCAATCAATTAAACTAAAATAAAACATATTATAATGACAAACCTAGCATATATATATCTAATATAAAACATGGCACACATTCTAAACCTTTGGATTATACAACTTTTAAAAACATTACAATAAAATAGCCTTAACCGAGTCTGTTTGGGACTTTTATGCTAATTATCAACTAATTAGAGGCTAATTGGTTTACTAGCGATTAATGAACCATTAATGCAGATTTTGCTAACTTTCACGCAATCATTATTTAATTATAGGTTCCCGTAATGTACAGCTGCAGTAGGCCAGATAAATATCTCACTGATAGCTTAGGTACAATCCATTTGTTGTTAGCGGATATACACAGACAGTGCATGCAACGACAATCATTGACATTCTCTCAGTGTCTAGGCCCCCTGGTCCGTAAACTATGTAGCAAATGTAGGTCACATCTCGAGGACATTGATTTTTTTTTGGGGGGGTCCATTAGTTGTTTAAGCAGGAGAAATTTCAGTCATAGACGACTGGTCTTCCTCATTCCACTGCTGGTCGATAGAAAGCCCGAGTCTACACTTTTACCGACCCAAGGGATTTTTAACCTCCCACACCACATAGACATGGTATGAGAGCAACCGGCCTTTGATGACGCTGTAAGTTATACACAGCGGTGGAAATCCAAATTGGCAGAGCTGGGGGCACGGGGAATCGAACCGCCGACCCTCAGATTAGGAGTCTGACCTAGAAAAAACTCTAACCACTCCGCCACAGAGAACGCCACTAAGGATTTGTTGGCCAGATAAATATCTCACTGATAGCCTAGGTACAATCCATTTGTTGTTAGCAGATATACACAGACAGCGTGCGCAAGGACAACCATTGACATTCTCTCGGTGTCTAGGCCAGCCTGGTCCATGAAATATGTAGCAAATGTAGGTCAAGTCTCGAGGACATTGATTCGCTAAAAAAGAAAACAGGTGCAATGGCCGCATCTGGGAGATCGGGGTTCGGTTGGAGTTTTAAATCCTGGCAACAGCTAAGGTCATATCAGGATGGCTACAGACTTGTGACAGTGCACACTCATGTATAGTAATATTTTCTTTAAAGAAATTAACCTGATAACAAAATTGACCTGATATTAATGCAAGTAGACAACTGTGGATCTAGACAGACACCTAAATTATGACCTCTGCATAACAAATACTTTTCAAAAAAGTAAACCATAAAATATGGCTACTGGCTAAACTGAGATACTACATGACTGAAAACATGGCAATTAAAATATATAAAGGCATGGTCCTCCCCTACTTTGACTATGGCGATGTAATATACATGGGAGGAAATACAAAACTATTAAACAAACTACAGGTGCTACAAAATAGAGCCCTCAAAGTATGCTTCAGGTGCACAAAAGATATCCCACAATCGAATTACACAAAAAATGCAATGCAACACTACTAACGAGTAAAAGGGAAACGCACCTCAGAATACTAGCACACCATTACACCACAAAACAAGGCTACACAGCAACCCCCCATAGTGACACCAGGCAAATGGCAGCCCCAGTGCTACTGACAGCAATAAGTAACACAAAACTTTATGAGAGAAGTGTACTGGCCAGGGTGGCACATGCCTGGAATAATCAACCCACACAACAACGGGCAATCAAAAGCCTGGACCACTATAAACGGTCCTTAAAGAAAACCACCTAATGAAGGAACAATATCTCACCTGACTCTGGGCACAGTCACTGCTTGCTGTGTTCTGGCACAAAAAGCAAAAGACAGGCCAGAAAGGATGGTAGATATTACAAATACGAAACTAGCCCTACTAAGTACTAAGGAATTCGAAATGACTATCACCATAGGGCGCAGTCCGTCTGGGTATGTGTACTGGCACACACCAAAGCAGAACCGGGCAGGCCAAGGTCATGCATCCAACTCACCCTGAAATACAGAAGGGCTAACCATACAACACAAACATCCCACCTAGTCGCAGTCCTGAAGGGTCCAGGGGTGTTCTGGCACACTGGTGTACTATCTAAGGACAGGGCATGGGTGAAAGGATGTTGTATCAAACAATGGGATGGGATCCTCTCCCGCTGGCCTGTATGTCATCTGCGTAGATGTACATAGTAGGCTAAGTTATCATATACAGGTTAGGAAAAAAATTAATTATTCAAAATTCAAAAAAACTAATATAGAAACTGCTAACACCCAAAACCGCAAAGGGTGGCACGAGAAAGATCAGGTAAACACTCCTGAGTGCGGGACCAGACCAAACTAGTATCACAGCTGTCCAGTGTTGAAAACAAGCACCCTCACAGGAGCTTATACGTTATGGGCAGAATAAAAAACTTGTCATAAAAAAATATTTTAAATGTTATTATTGACTTAATTGATGTAGAATTGTTCAATGTGAGTATTGATGATATAAAATGCACTGTGGTTATTATTTAACTGTATTGTGATATGTCATGTACTCTATTATATTCATATTACTGCAGAATCTCGCTTGCATGTCGGACATTGTTACCGATCACTCACAGCTGCATTCAGTACAGCTGGGCAAGACCTAGATAAAGGATTCACCCGGTACTTGTAGTACACGGGTGAATGACAACGTAGTGTAAATACAGGCAAAAATAGCTTTAGTATGGAACATGAAGTAGAAACTGTGGTTCCATTATCAAATGGCTACATATATTGGCACAGATTTGGTGAAATGGGAGAGAATGCAAAAATCCAATATGGCGGCCATAGAACGCCGTCGATTTCAATTCAAAATCATATTAAACTAGCTATTTTATTATATTTTTCGACTCAAAGGTAGCGGGTAAATATGAAGACATGTACAAAGAATAAATGTTGCTTCTTAGATTGTGAAATTAGGTTCTCATTTCATTAACCCGCTTTTTCTAGCGTTTTTATATAGGGTTGGTATTCACCCACGTACTGCGAGTACCGGGTGAATCCTTTATCTAGGCAAGACCCTACTTGTCATGAAAATAAAGTTGTGTCATTTCCAATCCTGCTTCCTACTTCTCTGTTTCCCTGGCGGCAATGTGAACAAATTAAAAACAACCGATTATGAAACTTTCAAACGTCCTGTAATGAATCAATATGCCATATTTATAACGTACAAACGCCACCACCGACTTATATATGTTGTCTGTGACCACACACCTCCAACTGACCCATCCATCTAAAATGCTGAGCACAACATTCCTGGATAATGTATGTGGATTAGGACTATATACCTATTTCAGCATAGGTATTTAGGTCAGTGTGCGTGCTGCTTGGCTGCAGGACGACACACTGTCACACTGCAAATGCAATGGCAATGAGCAATCTTCATAGAGAAAAGGTGAAATATCTCTAAAACCACATCTCCTAGAAACAAACTGCTTGGAACACATATAGAAACATATTCAAGTATGAGATTATATTAAATTTATACGGTTAGGATTCTGCATTTCAATTAATTTTGAATAAACTTGACATTTTGAATTGCGCATATCGGCAAACTCAATGCATTGTCAATGGCCGTGAGCAATCTTCATACGGAAAAAGTGAAATTTCTCTAAAACCACACTGGCTAGAAACAAACAGTTTGGAACACGTATAGAAAACATGTTTAACAAACAGATTATATTAAATTTATAAGGTTAGGGTTCTGCATTTCTATTAATTTTGAATAAAATTGACGTTTTGAACTGCGCATATTGGCAAACTCAATGTATTTTCAATGGCTGTGAGCAATCTTCATACAGAAAAAGTAAAATCTCTCTAAAACCACACCACCTAGAAACAAACCGCTTGGAATACATATAGAAAACATGTTTAACACACAGATTATATTAAAATTATATCGGCAAACTCAATGGCAGTGCGCATTTGTTTTACAGCCAAGCTGCGTGCGCATACACAATGTTTATAAACATTGAAGGGGGTCTATTGGTTCAGGTGGGCGGTGACCTGTTGGTTGCGCAGTGTCCTTGACCCCTGGCAGCTGACCCCTGAACTGGTTGTGTCCCTGATACAGGTGTGATTCCCATCACCACAGACACAGCTCGCACATGTACACGGCAGGAACTTTGCCACGTAGTAAACGAGGTGTGGTCATCGGCTGGAGCTGCCTGCTGGCGGAAGTTGTGGGTATGGGTGGGTGTGGGTGTGGGTGTGGGGCTGGGGGGTGACCCGTCACAGTGCTATACAGGATGAATGAACGAGCGAACCGGGCAAGTGAGTGTGAGTGAATGAGTGAGTGAGTGAATGGATGATGGTGAGTAGGGAGTCAGTATGGGTGAGTAAGTGTGTGAGTGAATGAGTGGGATATCGGGTCATGGTGCTCGGGAGTTCGGTTCCCGGTCGAGTCAAACCAATGACTTATAAAATTGATACTTGTCGCTTCCTAGCCTGGCACTCGGCATTAATAGGATGGGGCAAGGACTGGTTAGCTCAGTGTCAGGATAATATGACTGAGTGGGATATCAGGTATTTTTTTAATTTATTTTTTATTGACAAGGTATTTACTTTGCCCATAACGTATAAGCTCCGGCGAGGGTGCTTGTTTTCAACCCTGGACAGCTGTGTTGCTGCCTTGGTCTGGTCTCGCCCAGGAGTGCTTACCAGTTTTTTTTGTATTTTTCCAGAGTTTTGTCTAGTCTGAGTATGATACCTTAGCCTACTATGTACATCTACTTGGGTGTCATGCAGGCTTGCGGGAGAGGATCCTGTCCCATTTTGATTTGTTACAGCATCCTTTCACCCAAGCCCTGTCCTTAGATAGTGCACCAGTGTGCCAGAACACACTCGGACCATTTAGGACTGCGACCAGGTGGGATGGTTGTGTTGTTTGCTTAGCCATTTTGTATTTCAGGGTGGATTAGATGCATGACCGTGGCCTGTCCATTTCTGTGTTGGTTTGTGCCATTACACATACCCAGGTGGACTGCACCATGTGGTGATAGCTTTCCTGATTTCCTTTGTACTTAGGAGGGCTAATTGTCCTATTTTTAATACCTACCATTTTCTCTGGCCTGTCTTTTGCTTTTTGTGCCAGTACACAGCAAGCAGCGACTGCGCTCATGGGCAGGTGTGATTTTGCTGTGTCAGTAAGTAGTTGTTTTCTTTAGGAATTTTTTGTAGTGGTCAAGGTTATGGATTGCCCGTTGTTTTGTGTTTTGTTTATTCCAGGCATGTGCTGCCATGGCCAGTACACTTCTCTCATAGATTTTTGTGTTACTCATTTCTGTCAGTAGTATTAGGGCCGCCATGTGCCTAGTGTCCCTGCGGAGGGTTACTGTGTAACCTGATTTTGTGGTGTAGTGGTGTGCTAGTATTTTCAGGTGCGTTTCCCTTCTACTTTTTAATAGTGTTGCGTTGCATTTTTTGTGTAGTTCTATTGTAGGATATCTTTTGTGTACCTGGAGACATTTTAAGGGCTTTATTTTGCAGTACATGTAGCTTGTTTAGTAGTTTGGTATTTCCTTCCATGGATACTACATCACCGTAGTAGAAGTAGGAGAGGATCATGCCCTTATATATTTTAATTCCCATGTTCTCAGTCATGTAGTATCTCAGTTTTGCCAGTAGCCATATTTTGTGGTTTGCTTTTCTGATAGTGTTTGTAATGCAAAGGTCATATCCTGTCGAAGTCCACTCCCAGATATTGGTAGCTGACTACCTGCTCTAGTTCGCTGTTTCCCAGGAGACACTTTATTTTTATTGTTCCCGGTTAATCTGGTACCAAATAGTACCGTCTTCGATTTATTGCTATTTATAGTTATCTTATTTAGATGGCACCACTCTGTTAGTTTCATTGTGTTTGATTTAGGTTTGTTTCTATTTCTTCAGATGATTCGCCTGCGGTATACACCACAGTATCATCTGCATGTCATGGTACTGGCATCCTGGTTTCCTATTGGGGCAGCACTATAAAGTCGTCATGAGTGTGCACTGTCACAAGACGGTACCCGTCCTAACCTTAGATGTAACTCATTCGGACAACCCATCTGGTTAATATGTATGCGTCTTTGGTTTGACTCGGCTGGGAATTGAACCCACGACCTCACACATGGTAGGCGAGTGCTCTACACAGTCAACCAGCGAGTCATGTCCTATCATGTAGGAGATCACAATCTCAATTAATGACAAACGCGGAATGTGGGCATGTGAGAGTCACATGACAGGACGCGGCGTTATAGCCAATGCGCATGCGTGTGGGGGCGGTGTGTGCGTGTCTAGTATGCGCGGTGTATAACCATAAAGCAGTTAGCGTATAAATACAATCTAAGTATAACCACTGTGCATAAATATACATGTGGAACAAGTGCATGTGTCCAGAACCTTTCTTTGGGATTGGGGGGGGGGGGGGTTCAAACTATTGTATTTCTCTGCGCAGCACGTTGTCAGTTCCAAACCACTCATCTTCCCATCGTAGTTCAATAAAAGGATAATATATTCAAAACCAAAACAATTACCTCGAATAGCCTTCAATACTGATGCACATATTAAGCTTTTGTTGCCACCGACAACTTACAAGGGCATACTGTATCAATTTAATAGAACATGTTACTGTATAAGCCTATGGTGTCAGAGTTTTGGCGTGCTTGTCAAAATTAATTTTGAATGTATGCACTTCAAATATCTGCAATGCTAGCCATTTAAAATGAAAGTTGCTTCAAACTAAAGCAAGGTAGAATATAATCATCAAGCTAATATATTTACCTCATACAATGACAGAATCCCCAAACCATCGGACTGTGCAACTTTAATATTCCCAAATATTCTTACATAATATTGCTAAACAAAAGTTTTAATGATGTAGTTTGAAAGTGACCGGACCCGGTGGCCGAATCGGTACCAGCGCCGGCTTCCCGTGCGGAAGGTCGGGAGTTCGAATCCCAGTGGAGTCAAATCAATGATTTACAAAATTGATACTCATCGCTACCTAGCCTGGCGCTTAGCATTACTAGGACAGGGAAAGGACTGGTTAGCTCAGTATCAGGATAATGTGACTGAGTGCTATATTCTAATAATGCCAAGCGCCAAGCTAGGAAATGAAAGGTATCAATTTTGTAGTCATTGGTTTGACTCGACGGGGTATCGTGTACATGTAAATTTAGCCATCTGTGGCAACAATTGCTAGAAAGGCCACAGGCTCATCCGGGGGATTGGTCGACAACGTGTCAGCTGTCAGTGTCTGACTTGATACTGGTGTCCTACTGTGACAGCTTACCAATTTCGGTGTCACGAAATAGAATCGCTCCCTCAAAATTGAATCCCCCCTGGCGATTCTATTTTGAAATAAAATAGCTCCCGGAGATTTTGTTTCGAAATAAAACTCCCTCCTCCCCCCCCCCTTCCCATCCGCCCTCTCCCCTCTGTCTTCACCTCCCTCCTCCCTCCCCTCCCACCTCCCCTCTGTCTTTTTTTGGTCCATTAGTTGTTTAACCAGGGGAAATTTCAGTCATAGACGACTGGTCTTCCTCATTCCACTGCTGGTCGATAGAAAGACCGAGCCTACACTTTTACCGACCCATGGGATTTTAAACCTCCCACACCACATAGACATGGTATGAGAGCAACCGGCCGTTGATGAGGCTGTAAGTTATACACAGCGGTGGAAATTCAAATTGGCAGAGCTGGGGGCACGGGGAATCGAACCGCCGACCCTCAGATTAGGAGTCTGGCCTAGAAAAAAGTCAGAAACTCTAACCACTCTGCCACAGAGAACGCCTCCCTCCTCTCCCACCTCCCCTCTCCCTCTGTCTTCACCTCCCTCCTCCCTCCCCTCTCCCTCTGTCTTCACCTCCCTCCTCCCTCCCCTCTCCCTCTGTCTTCACCTCCCTCCTCCCTCCCCTCTCCCTCTGTCTTCACCTCCCTCCTCCCTCCCCTCTCCCTCTGTCTTCACCTCCCTCCTGTCCTCCCTCCCCTCTCCCTCCGTCTTCATCCCTCCTCACCTCCCCTCTCCTCTGTCTCTTCATCTTCCCCTCCTCCCTCCCCTCCCGCCTCCCCTCTGTCTTTACCTCCCACCACATAGGCTACTCTTTCCGATAAGCAGCAAGGGGTCTCTTATATGCACCTTGCCACTGGCAGGACAGCACATACCACAGCCTTCAATGAACCAGTTGTGGACCACTGGTTGGAACAGAAAATATCCCAAACTACAAATGTGTCCACTGAGCAGGATCAATCGAATGACCGACACCTTCACAGCTGAACACTCTACCGCCTGAGCTACGTCGCACTCCCCCTTGGGGTTAAAGTTGCATAGTCCGATGGTTTTGAATTTCTGTATTTTCGTATGAGATAAATATATTAGATCGATCACTAGTATCTACTTTAGATTAGTTAAAAGTAACTTTTATTTTAAATGGTAAACTTTTGAGATATTTTGAGTGCAACCATAGAAAGTTAGTTTTGGCATGCTTGCCAAAACTCTGACACCATAGACTTCTGCAGTAACAGGTTCTGTTAAATTGACTCAGTATTGCCTTCTATGCAGAAACAAATGCTTAATAAGTGCTACAGTATCTAAGTTAGATATGCAAAATCAAATCTAGATAATTGGTTTGGTTTTGAAAATTTGATATTTCATCGGACTATGCAGCTTTAAGATAAGGAACTAAGATGGGTTAAATGCATACCTGCCAACTTTTGTTAAACGAAAATCCTAATAATAGAAATCCATCCGAGCGAAGCGAGGCGCGCAAGCGTTAGCGGTTCGCGCTGACGGTGCATGGCGCGCGGCGCGCGGAAAGCGATTTGCGAAAATAGCGCGAGCCGCAAAATGGTGGCATTCTGTGGCAATGAGAGCGCGTGCGGGGACGAGAGGGAGAGGGTGCGAGGCAGGGGGGGAGGGGGGGGGGGGGGGGGGGGGGGCGAGGTGAGAGTTAAAGAAATTAAAGTAATCGGGACAGGCGGTGGAGAAGAGAGCGGCGCGGGCGAAACCCCCGCGGTGCGGGCGGGACGTGGGATGCGGGCCGGATTTTTTTTCGAATTCGATTTTGAAAAAGCAGAATAATACCGACCCACCCTCTGGGGAGGCTTAAGACTAACACGCATGTAGATTTATACACATAAACAATACCTGTACTGATAGAGCTGGAAGATGAAATCACCAAATTCCAGCAAACGGAAACGGAAATAGCCCTCTATGGGCGCTGCCATTTGTATACTCCTATGGAATATTTTCAGCTATTATCGCTCAGTTTCCAACCTGGTCCCCTAGCCTTCAGGTCAGCGATTGGTTAATAATATATAAAAACAAATGCCCGCTGCCATAGAATTTGCCGATATGCGCAGTTCAAAACTTTGATATTATTCAAAATTAAAAGAAATAAAGAACAATTTGGCATAAACATAACAAGTTTCTTCCGCGGAAACGACAGCCGTATTCGGGTCACCCGAGTTACTAGAATTTCAAATCGAACACCGCGAGTGGAGTAAGAAAATACATGCGCAATAATACCGACCCACCCACGGGGAGGCTTAAGACTAACGCATGTAGATATATATACAAATACATAAACAATACTCTTACTGAACATGACTTCACCAAAATCCAGCAAACGGAAACGGAAATAGCACTGTATGGGCGCTGCCATTTGTAAACTCATACCTAGAAACCGAGAAAAATCCATCAAACGGAAACGGAAATCGCTCGTCGATTCGGTCCGCAGCAAGCAGGGTGGACGACAGCAATTGGCCTAATGCCTTAATGATGCTCCGCCGTAGAGTAGCACACATCGAATCGAAGAACAAGTACACTGGTCCCTCCCCACAGACCTTCCATATATGGTGTGATGACATCACTGGGACCAGTGTATGTGTTCCTCCATGCTACTCTGCAGCGGCCCTGTCAAGGCATTAAAGTGGCCAGATATCCGCCGCGTGGAAAACAAACGAACTCGGAAATAGTTCAGATGTGTGCCACAGGGGTGGTGCATGCTTAGTACTGAACTTTTCCACTTGGTGGTGTACAGGAGAGTGACCTAGTTAGTAGTTGGGGGTAATACTGAGGTATTTTCAATCTTCTTTAGAGAAGTGCAATGAGGAAATATATTTGTGTAATGTGAAATATATGTTAGTACAATTACATTGCATAGTTCAATGAGAAACAGATATAGATGAAAAACGTATTTTTTTTGTTGAATATAAAAAAAAAGTTCTGCTGTGGATGGGGTTTGAACCCACACAACCAAACAACTTCTGATCACAAGTCCTACACTCTAACCACTAGGCCACAGAGACCACACATAATTACTAATCTCAGTTCAGGATATTTGTGTATAGGACATCACATATAAAACGTGTGTGTGTATGTGTTTGTTTAGTTTGTTGTTGTTTTACGTGCTAGCAACATCTAAGGTCATATCAGGACCGCTACCGACTTGTGACAGTGCGCACTCATGGCAACTTTACCGTGCTGCCCCACTGGAATACCAGGCCACCAGCACCATGACCTGATATCCCACTCAGTCACATTATCCTGACACTGAGCCAACCAGTCCTTGTCCTATCCTAATAATGCCAAGCGCCAGACTAGGAAGCAACAAGTATCAATTTAAAATCATTGGTTTGACTCAACCAGGATTCAAACTCACAACCCCACGATCTACCAACACGGGAGACGGACGCTCTAACTCGAATCCTGGTCGAGTCAAACCAATGACATTAAAATTGATACTTGTTGCTTCCTAGTCTGGCGCTCGGCATTATTAGGATAGGACAAGGACTGGTTGGCTCAGTGTCATGATAATGTGACTGAGTGGGATATCAGGTCATGGTACTGGTGGCATGGTATTCCAGTGGGGCAGCACTATAGAGTTGCCATGCGCGCGCACTGTCACAAGTTGGTACCCGTCCTGATATGACCTTAGATATTGCTAGGATGTAAAACAACAACAAAAAAACATACGTACGTATGCATGTACATACGACGTACATACGTACTTACATACATATGTACGTACATACATACATATGTACGTACATATATACGAACATACATACATACGTACATACATATATACGTACATACGTACATATTTACATACATACATACATACATACACACATACATACACACACACATACACACGTACGTACGTACGTGCGTGCATGTGTGCGCGTGCACGCACGCACGCACACATACATACATACATACATACGTACATACATACCTTTTATATGTGACGTCCTATACACAAATAGCCTGAAGTGAGACTACTAATTATGTGTGGTCTCTGTGGCCTAGTGGTTAGAGTGTTGGACTTGTAATCTGAAGTTGTTTGATGTGGGTTCAAACCCCATCCACAGCAGAACCTTTTTTACATTCATCAACAAAAAAATTTTTTTCATCTATATCTGTTTCTCATTGAATTATGCAATGTAATTGTACTAACATATATTTTACATTACACAAATATATTTCCTGATTGAACTACTCTAAAGAAGATTGAAAATACCCCAGTTTTACTCTCCCTTATCTCCACTCACCCAGCCATTTTTAAAACAACAGCTGCCAGCTATTCCCAGCCTCAGAACTGACCCACTTCTGGTGGTGAAGTGGGTCCCCTACTCTCCCCACACATACCTGGTTCATTTAAACATAAAAACTAAACAAATTTGTGCTTGGAGAGCATTTGTCGGAGTACGGGCAGTGTCCCAGCAAGCTATAGCTGGTCCCTTTAAGTCTATAGGCCCAATTGAAGGTATTCGGGGTCAGCTATTGGTTAATAATATATCAAAACAAATGCCTGCTGCCATAGAATTTGCCAATACGTGCAGTTCAAAACTTAGATTTTATTCAAAATTAAAAGAAATAAATAACAATTTGGCATAAACTTGGGTGCACAAATGAAATATTAATAGTTTACTTCGCGGAAACGATGGCCATATTCGGGTCACCCCAGTTATTGTTTTGGGGAGTTTTCAGTCGCATTGGTGCGCTGGGGCCGTATGCAGGAAACGGTGTTACGGGGTTTTGGTGTTAGCCGTTAAACGTGTATAGCTATCCCCGGCCGGGTGAACTATGTCAAGTGGTATGCAGAAGCGCCTAAACGGTCAGTGTTAGCTAAACGTGAATTTATTTATAGATTTGGGAAATCCCTCTGGGTCTTTACCCATATATTAGGCTTAAATATATTAAATGCTATCATATTTAACAGAATTAGATACGCAATAAGTGGTTGAAATATGAATATTCCGAAGCAATATTAACGCCGCTGCCGCAACGGCGGCAACACCAACAGTTATATCTTCGAATCGACGAAGGCAAAGTAAACAAACCGCCGCCGCCGCCAGTATGGATAGCGACGTCGATGCGGCGGCGGCGGCGATTTGTTTACTCCACGTCCGTCGACCCGAAAATATAACCACCAACATCGCCGCCAACGCAGCGGCAGCCTTAATAACGCTTCGAATTTAGGGTTAAATCGCTCAAATTTCACTGATTGCGTATGTAATTCTGTTAAATACGACAGCATCAAATAGATTTGGGCAGAATCTTACGCTAACACCGCCCGTAAACGTCCTATGAAACGGGGTTAGTTTCACGAACCTTAAACGCGCGGTGTTAGCGTAACACCGCCTCCCGCATACCGACTTTTCGGCGCTAAACCAGAAATCCCGTTTAAACGCGTTTTGGATCCGTAACACCGACACCTGCATACGGCCCCATCTGCAGCACTGAATGGGCACCACTGAAAGCAGTCCCATGTGGTTGATAGAATTTCAAATCGAACACCGCGAGTGGAGTAAACAAAAATCATAAAATACTTTGCTGTAGTTATATCGGTGGGTCGGTCCTAAGCATTGCTTATTCATAT